>ML851422.1:0-20111 GCA_009831015.1 Picea engelmannii
TCATGATCACTTTTATACATATATGTACATTAATGATGCAATTTTTTGGGAAAATGAAGAGGATATTTTCATAGATTTGTTTCAACCACCTAGGGTTGACTTACTGCATCATTCTCATGGAAACTACCAACCATATCCTATGAGGTATGATACATATTATTTTGAGCACTTGGATTTGTTTTATGAAGGAAAATATTTGGAAAATTTTCAGCCACCCCTATGCTCATATGTTTCGTGAAAATTCATGTGTCAAATCAACATTAGAGCACTCATATGGGGTAATGATTCACACATGACAACAATTACTTCATAGCATAAATTTCCAACCATCTTTTTCTTCATATTTTCCTCAACATGACATCGAAGATACAACTGAGAATTATGCTTTGGGTGTTAAAGTATATACGGCCCAAAATTGTTTTTAACTTATGGTTTGTTGTAAGGATTTACACCCACATATAGAAGGGCAACATGCCTTAAGTTGGAAGAAATGTTTTTTTCAAGATCTAAATTTACACCCCATTTTTCATCCACATATTTTTCAAGCAACCATGAGGTATTCTTTAGATTTCTTATGATACCATCTCAAGTCTTGGGGAGTGACATCATACATGAAAAATAAATTAGTTAATGGTAAATCTCTTCCCACTTTAACTCATGCAATTACCATTGTATTTTTTCTTCCCTAATTGTTATGCTTGAACCTTCAATTATTATAAGAAACAATATGTGTGAGATGGGGAAACCTTGCCTTAACTCCTAGAAAGGATTAAGGAACCTTGAGGCTAAACCATTTATTAACACATCAAAATAACTTGGTGTGACACATCCCATTTTCCAATTTACCATAGACAAACGAAATCCAATATGAACAAGGATCAATCTAATATACAACCAATTAGATCTATCATATTCTTTGGATGGATCTAGTTTCATGACAATTGTTGGATGATTTTTTTTATTTATGCAGTGAATTACCTCCTGAGTATCCCCTATTGCATCATGTATCTATTTTCTCTCCAAAATCCCAAATTTATCCTTTTAAATTCCCCCTAACATTTTTTTTTAATTTCGAATGCCAATATTTTATACATACAATTATATAGAAAGAGATTGGACTAAAATATTCAAAACTTTCAATGTTATCTTTTCTAGGGATTAATGACAAAAATGTGGTAGTTAATGCACTAATCACCTTTATTGACCCCTTAACCTCCTCTATAACCCTTATAAGATACTCTTCGAGCAAATAATAAAACCCTAAGTAGAACTCCACTAGCCAACCATCCAACCATGATCTTTTGTCTTGTTTGAAAAATGATAGGATTGCTTTCAGATTCCTTTGTAACCTATTCCACTAGCATTTGGTTTCCCTCCACATTCACAAACCTTAGGAAGTATGAGGATATTTTTACTATCTTTTCTATGTTGATTCTATTTGATTTCGAATAAAGATAATGAAAGTAATCAACAATTTCATGGAACTTTACAACCCTGTTGTCATCATCTCTTTGCATTTACCATATAGTATTTGTTATCTTCCTATGATTGGAAAAATCAAAAAGGAAAATAGTGTTTTAATCTACCTTTTCTATCCATATGGCCCTACTTTTAGTCCTTCATTCTACCTATCTCCTATCAAGTAGATTTTGTTTTGTGTTTTCGAATTACTTCATCCTTTTCGCTCTCCTTTAGAAAAAAAATCATCTAGATTTTGAGCATAGAGATCTGATAGACCTTGCTCCACTTCCCTTAGTTCCTTATCAAAGTATTTGAAATTTTGTGAACCGCTACATTAATGTGCAAAATCCAATGTTGATGGAAAAAATCAATTGTGACATTGAATTTTTTTAGAAATTACTAAAAATTACACTCTTTTGATCTTTTTGTTCCTCATAAATGTCATGATTGTGACAATGATATAGGAGGTTGGAATTCCAATGTCCATATGATGTGGCCAAATGGTCATTAACACAGTGTTAACATAGTCAAATTTATTGACTATGTCAAACTAAGATCAATGTTCCAGTGTTTATGTAAAATCAATTAAAACCTATGAGACATGGCAATATGTAAAATTGATTAAAAACTAAGAGACATGGCAGTGATTATGTGATATTTTCGATGTTTGTAATATATTTTTTGTGATAATTTCCACATCTATAACAAGTTTTTTCTATCTACTTTCAACGTACATTTTTTTATCGACAAAGTTTGCATTCTCTATGTAATCTAAATTCTCTTCAGGTAAACAAATTTTAAATTCCATGTGTAGAATTCTTTCAATATATTCTTATATTGTGCTAATATTGCTTCAATGAAGTTTGTTGTAAAAGATAACAATGTCAAATTAAGGCACGAAGTAAATTTTACTACTAAACTAATCATGCATCACCACTATTGCAATGTGCATGAGTAATCAAATCTAAAGCATTGTACATCCATCATTATTCCAATGTGCAAGCAATCCAATTATTTAATCACAGCATAATCAAAGGCACAAGGCAAATATTCATTAAATTTGTATGATGCCAAAAGTAACTACACACATGTCCATCCACACATAGCTATATATCATGGCGCAAGTAATTATCAACTAAATTAAGGCGCAGACAAAATAATCAATCAATCCATCCAGTATCAACATTAATTCAATGGCGCCAGAGAACCCATTACTTAGTCATTACACATCAACAAATTTTCATAGCGCAAGAAGTCCAATGTCTAAACAATCATTATTTACGTCATGTTTTCGTTGCGCACAAGAAATATAATGTCTAACAAACATACATTACAATATAATTTCAGTGCGTGCAAGGAATCTAAAAACCTTAATCATTAATATCAAATGTGCAATCGTCAAAAACATCTAAAAGTAATATATCTATCTAACATTAATGTTTACCTAGAAATGGCCAAATGAAGTAAACATGAAGATATGTTTTAATATCAGCCTCCCATATGTAATTACACGTCATTCTCCTACACATGCATATTATTCAATTAATCTAAAATAAAATAAAATCTGAATGAAAGGTACTCAAGCCTTTTTCCTACAATGAATATCATTCTAATATAACTTTTACTCAATATATGAATAATGGAAAATAATAATTAAATGAAAGCATTCATACCCTTTTTATTTGTAATTATAGACTCTTAATCAAATAATAATTTAATTGAATTTTCTCTCCAGAAATAAATATTATTTTTTCAATCTTCTAGATTATTAACTGAATCTAAGCCGAGTGGGTAGATTCCCGCCCACTCAGAGATAATAAAAGGGGGAGAAAACGCAGGGAGCTAGCCCCACAGTCTCGCAGAGAGTGTGCGCTGAGCACAGAGTTTGGGTAATGGAAGTCGCAGAGTGACCAAGTCAAATCGTTGTGCATAATCCCAAGAATTTTGTGGAGCTAAACCTTGGAATTTCTCTGAGCAAGGCAGGTAAAGACGTTGAGTGAAAAAAAGGAAAATGCAGGGAAAAAGAAATGGGTGACCGAAGCTGGAAATGCGAGTGCAATTAAGACTCAAGGGAAAATTTATGGGAAAAATTAATTACCCAAGGAATTGATGCAAGCAAGAACACCAAGAGTCATATTACCCATCAAAATTCGCAGCAAATGCAAAGTAAAACGCAGTGGTCCTCAAGTACGATTTGTTCAGGTAAAAAACCTTCCTAAACTTGCAGAGAACCAGTGCCCAACGCAGAGAATAAAGTTGTGCATTCGTTGGAGGTAAATGAAGTAAAAACTATGAACAAGAGTGAACATCATTGGGACGTTAAGGGAGGAAAACGTCGAGAAGAAAGAGCAGGGAAGAAAGGTTGAGTCTGTAAAGGGAACGCAGAGAATTAAAGTGTGATTGCGCTGGGTCAAAAAATGAACGCAGATAATTTTGAAATGTAAAAATCGTTGAGATAAAAAGGGTGGAAATCATTGAGGGTGGATACGAAATGGCTGGGTGGTTTTAAATGAAAGGCAGAGGTAAAAATGATCAAATGTTGGGCAGTTTTTTTCAAGTTATCTCGCAGTAGAGAAAAGGTAAATAATTTTGAGTGTGAGAGGTAACATGTTGAGCAAATTTCGTGTGGGTTTCCTCCACACGCAGAGAAAGGCCATCCCAACAACACTCAGTGATGGGTGGTCGAATTCAGTGGGTTTCCTACACAAGCAGTGGTAAAGAGATGAAATTGTTGGGCGGATTCCAAGTTTATTCGCAGTGTAACATAGGTAAATCTTGGTAAGTGTAAGAGGTAATCATTGGGTAAAGACGATATTAAAAGACTCTCTAAAAACGCAGAGAAGTGGTAAGCAAAATCGTTGAGTTTCATGAAGAAAATTTGTGGTGGAATGAAGGTGAAAATCGTTGGTCATTTGCAATGAAAATCACTGTGTAAATGAAGTAGAAATCGTTGAGAATTAGGAGATAAATTTGATGTGGGTAAGACTGGAATTACAAAGGTTTAAAGGGTAAACAAAGGCAGAGATAAATCCAGGAGATAAATGATAGGAGGGAGCTCTAGTTGGGCAAAAAATTATTTCCATACACAGATATTAAAGTCATAGTAACTCGTTGGGCAGAGGGAGAACACGCAGAGAATAAAAGCAAACAAATGTTGAACAATGAATTAAGAAAATCATCTTTGAGTATCAATAAAGAACACTGGGAAAGATCACAAAGATCGCTAAGAATACCCCAAATACATATATACAAAAACACTTAAAACATTGTGACTCCAAGTAAAAATACAATAAACTTGATACATTGCATTTACTAATTCAGTGAGGAATAACGTAACCGAAGGCGACGAGGTCGAAGATGTTCCTCCACACTTGCGCTCCGTCCAGCTCCCAGCTTGTTAACCGTGAAGACTTCGTCGGTACCTCCCAGCCAACACTAAGGGTACTCTTCTTCCCCCTTAGCCCCTCGAGCCTCAAAGGGGCCACGCACAACACAATCAGAATACTCTAGCTCTTAGCTCGTCTCACAAGGTAGAGCTACCACTCTCTCACTCGAGCTAGGTATCCCAATTCTCACAAGTAAAACCAATTATAATTTCAACAGCATAACCTTACTCTTACCTATCATGATCCATTCCTCCACTCAGTCATTTCTTTTATAGAATTTATCCTAGTGACCACTTGCTATTTGCACATTTAATTCTTCTTCTTTTTTAAATTAATTAGGAATTACTTCCCTCGTACACTCGTCACATTTTCCCTTAGTTGCACCAATAAATTCACCATTTAATTTAATTAAATTTCAATTCCCCTCACCCAACCTAAAAGCGCTCCTAAAATCACTCCCATTTATTCCCTCTATTTCCTTTTTAATGACTAATGCATTTCTAAAACTTAGTTGTGTTTAATTTAGGAAAGTTCTTTAGATAGACTAGACTAGATACCTTTCTATGCTTCCACATTCTTTTTACATTTATTTTTTTTATTATCTTACTTTCCAATTTGGCATTATTTTGCACACAATTATATAATTAAATCTTTTAGCTATAATTTTTTACTCTTTCAATTCCTAACTTGATTTTTTTTTATCCCCCACCATTTATTAAATTTATAATTTAGTTTTAGTCTTCTTACCCACTTTAGGCTTAGGCTCAAATTTTAAACTAGGCTTAGAATTTTTAAGGAGATTTTATAATTAAGAAAATTACTCATTCAATAATTATTTTAAGTCCGATTAATAATTATTTGTAGGGAAATTGAGGAAATATGTCTAGTTTTTCAATAAGAACCTCGTAAAGTTATGTTTTCATTAGCATATGATAGTGTCAATCCATTTTATTGAGAGCACATGTATTTTTTTACAATAATGTTTTCAACATATGGTTTCATTTGTCTTGTTTGTTACATAATTTCTTATATGTAGAAGGTAACAAATATGTGTATTTTCAAATAATTAGGCAGGTACCAAGTTAAAGATATGGATGTATATATTGAACCTCTTATGGATGAACTTTTTAAGTTATCGGTTGACATCATTATGTATGACATCTCCAAACTAGTAGGAAAAAAACAATTTCAATTCCAAGGAATACTTACATGGACAATTTATGATGCACCAAAGCTAACATATTTTTGTGGTATGTAAAGTATTGTACTTTAATAGTATATAATTTTATCAATTATTCATGAATTTTTTTAAATAATTGTTTGGGACATTACTATCAACATTAGTGTATATCTTAATAACCAATTTTGTTTTCAGATTTCATTAGAGAGACTAAGGAAACCCTAGCGCGCCGCCAGATCTCTCTAGTGTTTCCATCATGATTGAGTGAATCTAGATCCCCCGCCGAAATTTGATGATGATATCGCAGCATTCAAACAATTAGTAGGATATCTGGGCAATCCATTTGCACGACCCATGCACATCCAATTCATAAAGAATCTTGATCAGATACCAGAATCAGCAATCCCGTGAGCAGCGGCAAGAACAAAAGCCCTTTCATTTGCCTTCAATGCTCTGATAGGTCAGTTCACTGATCTGTGGCCTCCAATCGACAAATTGAACTTTAGATTGTGTGAAACTGGCAACCTTTGATTCAGGGAATAATGAACCATTTCTTCTGTGGTAAGGGTTTTTACATTTTTTATTTCGATCTTAAAGAAGATAGGGATCTTATTTTACATAATGACCCTTATTTTTTATGCCCAAGATGTAACAGACCCCTCCATTACGACTAGGAAAGCGAAACACAAAGGTAAAAAAAAAAATTTGCATTAAAAAATTAACATCAACACATGATAACAGTGGCGCCTAATCAACAACATCATAAGTAAAAGCAATACCAACTACTCATCATGGAAATCATAACGTCGCATTCAACGCGTCAATGAAGGATAGCGACAAATAAACATAAATAGCGTAGCAAATTAGCACATCATAATCATCTTGAAACAGTTTATGACAACATTCAATCAGATAAGGAAAATAAAATGACTACCTGCCCAACCTACCCTGCAAGGTTAAGACCTCCATGACACATAAGCAACACTCAAGCCCAGGTTCCAATTGATTTTAACCATTTAAGGTCTTAGGGCTGGCAACTGTTTTGCGGAATAAGAAGGTGTCTACATCCCACTAACAAACAAGTCCAACATCAACTAGATCAATACATCCATCATATTCATCAATTAATCATGGCGTAAGGGTAATCATTATCGTTATCAATCATGCATAAACATTTAATTATTCATTGTGTGCGAGAGTAAACAATTCTAGAACAATCACCTGTCAACTTAAGTAATGGCACGAGAGAAAACGAGTTTCTAAATCCATCATACATCTACATAATTTCATGACGCAAGATAAATTAGCAATTATTCACGACGCAAGAGTGATCAACGTTAAATTCAAGGTGCAAGAGAAATATTACGAAGCAATCACACGCCCACTTAAACTAAGGCACAAAGTAGATTTTACTACTAAATTAATCATGCATCACCACTATTGCAATGTGCGCGAGTAATCAAATCTAAAACATTGTACATCCATCATTATTTCAATGTGAAAGAAATCCAATTATTTAATCACGGCATAATCAAAGGCGCAAGGCAAATATTCATTAAATTTGTATGGCGCCAAAAGTAACTACACGCATGTCCATCCACACATAGCTATATATCATGGTGCAAGTTGTTATCTCCTCAAATGGTTTTGTAAATTTTGAGGCATTTCATTCCTTCACGCTTAATTTGTCATTTTCCTTGGTCATTTGCCATAATCCATATTTTTAAATTCCCCATTAAGTTCCCATTGATCATGTTTGCTCCAGACCCTTGTGACTCTGTCCTTGACCTGCATTACATAAACACATAATTGTTATATTGCCTAAATCTTAGTTTTATGTTTCTTTAGATTATAATTTGCTATTTTTACCAAAATAAAAAGTGGTGTGTGCATTACAAAGTGTCTAACCAAGTCCAAATCTTACAGACCTAAGCTATCCATATACTAAATTCCTTTTATGCCTAATTCTACATTTGATACCCTTGGAGTTTGCTTTTAATTAAATCCTAATCTCTCGGGTCTTATGGATTTTAAAAAAAAATTGGGGGCCACACATGCCCAAGCCACAAGTCGACAAACAGGTCGAGTGCACATGTCAAATAAAAGCCACTTAACATACCAAAGTCAGGCGCAGGCGCCAAACTCTCCATTTCCACCTATGTCATCGAGATAACCTAGGAACTAGTGGCGCATTAAAGGTTATAACTTTCAGAAAATACCGATGTATATGGGATATGTATCATGAGCAAAGTTTAAACTAATCAAACACAAATGTAAACAACTAATATATGCCCGATATTGTAGGTGCCTTGCGCCAAGCTAAATAAAACGATGATACAGGTGCCATATGTGGAGGTTAAAGTGTTTTGCGCCCAACAATTGACAGTAAGAAGGATGTAATTTTGATCATGGACGAGTTGATTAAAAAAATTGAAGCCAGAACACAAACACGCCTTTCAATGACAAATCCATATATGCTACCAGTGATATTGTCTTTAGTACATCGTTATGAACTGTCTGCAGCAGAGTCAGAGTTCTTTCAGCTTCTTTTTGTTCATGGTTCCTCCAGATCTGTTTCATGTTGTGTTGTAACAGGAGGAAAGAAGGATGATGAGGAGATGGCTATGAAGCTTTGTAGAATGAGCATTATTAGACTTCTAAGAGTTCATAGATGACAAACGGACTCATATATTTGAAGGCATTATTCTAATACAGGTTGACTATAATGGGAAATCAATTTGCATGGCCAAGGAAGATATATCATCATTGTTGTCGAAGCCCATGAATACTGATTAGCGATTGAAATTGAGCAAGGAAGAATTTAGCAATTAAAGCGACAGATGAAGTGGCAGATTTAAATAAATTGGTCAATCAAATACAGATATTTGATTGACAGAAGATCACAGCACTTGCTGATAATGAAAGTAAAGAAGCAGAATTTTGTGCAGTCGATGGTGGAGTCAGCAATGAAACATGTGCTCTTCCTCCTGGTCCATTAGATGAAGTTATTAAATATTTATCAAGTGATCTTGGGCCATATACTTTGAGTCTGGAATATCTGAATGGTGTATTTAAGTTCTTAGTGTTGATGCTTCGAATTGCAAAAGCACATCATAAAGAGATTGATGAAAGAAGACCTATAGGAAAAGATTAATTGTATGCAGCAAAAAACACCATGCCAGAACAAAGGAAATTCATTTTTGCAGTTTTTAAGAATTTTTGAAGACCTGCACTTTTGGCAGCTTAGACCAGTTCCAAAAGGCGTTGTTAGCTGTCGAAAGCTCTGCTTTCGGCAACTAACCCTAATCTCTTTCAGGCCTGTAAGCTGCCGAAAGCACAGGCACTGGCAGAATGTCCTTCTTTTTTCCTAGATCAAACTTTCTTGTTCCCAGGATGCGTGGAGATGTTTTTTTATGAAGGGAACTAATTAAAAGGATTCAAATCATTATCCTTTCTCAGCATTAGGGGCAGAATACAATGCAAGAAGATCAAAATCCCTTTGATATTTTTGGTCAAAGATCTCATAAGTTATCAAAAGGAAGATTTCAAGTGCCTTGTCATCACTTTGAAGATATCGAAGATGTTGGAGACCAGATTTGGATAAGGGTTTGACTCCCCTTTATATAGGATATGTTCCTATAAGTTTGCAATTAGTTTTATATTATGTTATTTTTATATTCTCGATCTTTCCTTATAGGATCACAGTTTTTTATGTAAAGGCTATTTAAGCCTAGGTTTACAATAGTCAAAGGGGGTGGTTCAACTTTAGAGACTCTTTCATACATTGTACTCAAGCTTCTCATTTTCATATCAAGTTAATACAAGCTCTTTTGCAATTACTTATTCATATTTACACCTTCATGTTTGTTCTATACTTGTACTTGGATGTTTAATTCATGTTTGTTCTATTTGTCTAAAGCCTGATAGTTGTCATTCTATCTTTGCTTTGATGAGTTGAATTACAAGTATCATTTACTTGTTGTGATTAGCCATTCATATATATATGTTTTATGTATGAATCTGTCAGCATAGTAAGAATTCTCCATTTATTCACCTATTTACAAATCCTCTAAACAATGATAGTTAGAAGCCTTGTCTATTTGGTTGTGTTTATGCATGTCTTGAATGAGTGAGGTCTAATTTAGTCCTTTGACTTGATCCATTTAGTGAAACATTAAGATTATAGTTAAGTTACTAGGCTTCTTCAAGCTACAACCTAGAAGGACTCTTGGAGTGATAACACAAGTAATTATCAACTAAATTAAGGCGCAGACGAAATAATCAATCAATCCATCCAGTATCAACATTAATTCGATGGCGCCAAAGAACCCATTACTTAGTCATTACACATCAACAGATTTTCATAGCACAAGAAGTCCAATGTCTAAATAATCATTATTTACATCATGTTTTCATTGCGCACAAGAAATATAATGTCTAACAAACATACATTACAGTATAATTTCAGTTCACGCAAGAAATCTAAAAACTTAATCATTAATATCCAATGCGCAATCGTCAAAAACATCTAAAAGTAATATATCTATCTAACATTAATGTTTACTTAGCAATAGCCAAATGAAGTAAACATGAATATGTGTTTTAATATCAACCTCCCATATGTAATTACATGGCATTCTCCTACACATGCATATTATTCAATTAATCTAAAATAAAATAAAATCTGAATGAAAGGTACTCAAGCCTTTTTCCTATAATGAATATCATTCTAATATAACTTTTACTCAATATCTGAATAATGGAAAATAATAATTAAATGAAAGCATTTAGACCATTTTTATTTATAATTATAGACTCTTAATCAAATAATAATTTAACTGAATTTTCTCTCTGTTCAGAAATAAATATTATTTTTTCAATCTTCTAGATTATTAACTGAATCTACGTCGAGTGGGTAGATTCTCGCCCACACTGAGATAATAAAAGGGAGAGAAAACACGGGGAGCTAGCCCCACAGTCTCACATAGAGTGCGCACTGAGCATGGGGTTTGGGTAATGGAAGTCGCAGAGTGACCAAGTCAAATCGTTGTGCATAATCCCAAGAATTTTGTTGAGCTAAACCCTGGAATTTCTCTGAGCAAGGGAGGTAAAGACATTTAGTGCAACAAGGCAAACGCAGGGCAAAATAAATGGGTGACAGAAGCTAGAAACGCGGGTGCAATTGAGCAAGGGAGGTAAAGACATTTAGTGCAACAAGGCAAACGCAGGGCAAAATAAATGGGTGACAGAAGCTAGAAACGCGGGTGCAATTAAGACTCAAGGGAAAATTTCTGGGCGAAATTAATTACCCAAGGAATTGATGCAAGAAAGAACACCAAGGGTCATATTACCCATCAAAATTCACAGCAAACGCAAAGTAAAACGTAGTGGTCCTCAAGTACGATTTGCTGAGGTAAAAAACCTTCCTAAAATTGCAAAGAACCAGTGCCCAACGCAGAGAATAAAGTTGTGCCTTCGTTGGAGGTAAATGAAGTAAAAACTCTAAACAAGAGTGAACATCATTGGGACGTTAAGGGAGGAAAACGTTGAGAAGAAAGAGCAAGGAAGAAAGGTTGAGTCCGTAAAGGGAACACAGAGAATTAAAGTGTGATTGCGCTGGATCAAAAAAATGAACGCAGATAATTTTGAAATGTAAAAATCATTGAGATAAAAAGGGTGGAAATCGTTGAGGGTGGATACGAAATGGCTGGGCGGTTTTAAATGAAAGGCAGAGGTAAAAATGATCACATGTTGGGTGGTTTTTTTCAAGTTATCTCACAGTAGAGAAAAGGTAGATAATTTTGAGTGTGAGAGGTAACATGTTGAGAGAATTTCGTGTGGGTTTCCTCCACACGCAGATAAAGGCCATCCCAACAACACGCAGAGATGGGTGGTCGAATTCAGTGGGTTTCCTACACAAGCAGTGGTAAAGAGATGAAATTGTTGGGCGGATTCCATGTTAACTCATAGTGTAACAGAGGTAAATCTTGCTAAGTGTAAGAGGTAATTGTTGGATAATGACGAGCTTAGAAGACTCTCTAAAAACGCATAGAAGTGGTAAGCAAAATAGTTGAGTTTGATGAAGAACAATTGTGGTGGAATGAAGGTGAAAATCGTTGGTCATTTGTAGTGAAAATCACTGTGTAAATGAAGTAGAAATCGTTGAGCATTAGGAGAGAAATTTGATGTGGGTATGACTGGAATTACAAAGGTTTAAAGGGTAAACAAAGGTAGAGATAAATCCAGGAGATAAACGACAGGAGGGAGCTCTAGTTGGGCGCAAAAGTATTTCCATACATAGAGATTAAAGCCATAGTAATTCGTTGGGCGGAGGGAGAACACGCAGAGAATAAACGCAAACAAATGTTGAACAATGAGTTAAGAAAAACATCGTTGAGTATTGATAAATAACACTGGGCAAGATCACAAAGATCGCTAAGAATACCCCAAATACATATATACAAAAACATTTAAAACATTGCGACTTCAAGTAAAAATACAATAAACTTGATACATTGCATATACTAATTCAATGAGGAATATCGTAACCAAAGGAAATGAGGTTGAAGATGTTCCTTCGCACTTGCGTTCCGTCCAGCTCCTAACTTGTTAACCGTGAAGACTTCACCGATACCTCCCAACCAATGCTAGGGGTACTATTCTTCCCCCTTAGCCCCTCGAGCCGCAAAGGGGCCACGCACAACACAACCAGAATACTCTAGCTCCCATCTCGCCTCACAAGGTAGAGCTACCACTCTCTCACTCAAGCTAGGTATCCCAACTCTCACAAGTAAAACCAATCAGAATTTCAACATCATAACCTTACTCTTACATGTCATGATCCATTCCTCCACTCAACCATTTCTTTTATAGAATTTTTCCTAGTGACCACTTGCTATTTGCACATTTAATTCCTTTTTTTTTTAATTAATTAGGAATTACTCCCATCGTACACTCGTCACATGTTCCTTTAGTTGCACCAATAAATTCACCATTTAATTTAATTTAATTTCAATTCCCTTCACCCAACCTAAAATCGCTTCTAAATTCACTCCTAGTTGTCTCTTTATTCCCTCTATTTCCTTTTTAATCACTGACGCCTTTCTAAAACTTAGTTGTGTTTAATTTAGGAAAGTTCTTTAGATAGACTAGACTAGATACCTTTCTATGCTTCCACATTATTTTTACATTTATTTTCTTTATTATCTTAGTTTCCAATTTGGCATTCTTTTTCACACAATTATATAATTAAATCTTTTAGCTATAAAGTTTTACTCTTTCAATTCCTAACTTGATTTTTCTTCATCCCCCACCATTTATTAAATTTATAATTTAGTTTTAGTCTTGTTACCTACTTTAGGTGTAGGCTCAAATTTTAAACTAGGCTTAGAATTTTTAAGGATATTTTATAATTAAGAAAATTACTCATTTAATAATTATTTTAAGTCCGACTAATAATTGTTTATAGGGAAATTGAGGAAACATGTCTAGTTTTTTAATAAGAACCTCATAAAGTTATGTTTTCATTAGCATATGATAGTGTCAATCCATTTTATTGAGAGAACATGTATTTCTTTACAATAATGTTTTCAACATACGGTTTCATTTGTCTTGTTTGTTACATAATTCCTTATACGTAGAAGGTAACAAATATGTGTATTTTCAAATAATTAGGCAGGTAACAAGTTAAAGATATGGATGTATATATTGAACCTCTTATGGATGAACGTTTAAAGTTATGGGTTGACATCACTATGTATGACATCTCCAAACTAGTAGGGAAAAAATAATTTCAATTCCAAGGAATACTTACATGGACAATTTATGATGCACCAAAGCTAATAGATTTTTGTGGTATGTAAAGTATTGTACTTTAATAGTATATAATTTTATCAATTATTCATGAATTTTTTTAAATAATTGTTTGGGATATTAGTATCAACATTAGTGTATATCTTAATAACTAATTTTGTTTTCAGATTTCATTAGAGAGACTAAGGAAACCCTAGCATGCCACCAGATCTCTCTGGTGTTTCCATCATGACTGGGTGAATCTAGATCCCCCACCAAAATTTGATGATGATATCGCAGCATTTAAACAATTAGTAGGATCTATGGGCAGTCCCTTTGCACGACCCATGCACACCTAGTTCATAAAGAAGCTTGATCAGATACCAGAATTGGCAATCCCGCGAGCAGCAGCAAGAACGAAAGCCCTTTCATTTGCCTCCAATGCTCTGATAGGTAAGTTCACTGATCTATGGCCCTCCCCTAGACAAATTGAACTTTAGATTGTGTGAAACTAGCAACCTTTGATTCAGGGAATAATGAACCAATTCTTCGGTGGTAAGGGTTTTTACATTTTTTATTTCGATCTTAAAGAAGATAGGGATCTTATTTTACATAATGGCCCTTTTTTTTGGCCCAAGATGTAACAAAGCCCTCTGTTACGACTAGGAAAGCGAAGCACAACAGTAAAAAGTTTTTTTTTTCCATTAAGAAATTAACATCAACACATGATCACAGCAGCGCCTAATCAACAACAACATAAGTAAAAGCAGTACCAGCTACTCAACATGGAAATCAGTAACGTCGCATTCAACATGTCAACGAAGGATAGTGACACATAAACATAAATAGTGTATCAAATTAGCACATCATAATCATCTTGAAACAGTTTACGACAACATTTAATAAAATAAGGAAAATCAAATGACTACTCGCCCAACCTACCCTGCAAGGTTAAGACCTCCATGTCATCATCTCTTTGAATTTACCATATAGTATTTGTTATCTTCCTATGATTGGAAAAATCAAAAAGGAAAATAGTATTTTAATCTACCTTTTCTATCCATATGGCCCTACTTTTAGTCCTCCATTCAACCTATCTCCTATCAAGTAGCTTTTGTTTTTTGGTTTTGAATTCCTTCATCCTTTTCTCTCTCGTTTAGAAAAAAAAAATCATCTAGATTTTGAGCATAGAGATCTGATAGACCTTGCTCCACTTCCCTTAGTTCCTTATCAAAGCATTTGAAATTTTGTGAACTACTACATTAATGTGCAAAATCCAATGTTGATGGCGAAAATCAATTGTGACATTGAAGTTTTTTAGAAATTACTAAAAATTACACTCTTTTGATCTTTTTGTTCCTCATAAATGTCATGATTGTGACAATGATATAGGAGGTTGGAATTCCAATGTCCATATGATGTGGCCAAATTGTCATTAACACAGTGTTAACATAGTCAAATTTATTGACTATGTCAAACTAACATCAATGTTCCAATGTTTATGTAAAATCAATTAAAACCTAAGAGACATGGCAATATGTAAAATTGATTAAAAACTAAGAGACATGGTAGTGATTATGTGATACTTTCGATGTTTGTAATATATTTTTTGTGATACTTTCCACATCTATAACAAGTTTTTTCTATCTACTTTCAACGTACATTTTTTTATCGAAAAAATTTGCATTCTCTATGTAATCTAAATTCTCTTCGGGTAAAAAAATTGTAAACAAATTTTAAATTCAATGTGTAGAATTCTTTCAATATATTCTTATATTGTGCTAATATTTCTTCAATGAAGTTTGTTGTAAAAGATAACAATGTCAAATGACGAAAATTTGAGGACCATTTCTAGGTTAAAGGAGAAATATGGTAATTGTAAATGTCATCTCCATTGCAAAAATTACAAGTTCTTAGGAACACGAAGATTTAGAAAGGAAACAACTAGAAAACATTTTTATGAGTATGGGCACTCTAAAGGGGAGGGGGGGATCAATATTGCTTTTGAGTAAGTTATGTATTACATGTTTTTATTATCATTATAAACTTTATATTATTTTAATGATTGATATATATAACAAAAATATTTAATTGTTTGTAATTATAAAAACAAAGCATCATAGGCTTCAGTTGCCTAGGGATATGATAAATTGTAGTAGGAATATTGGTGAACAAGTTGATGGAGATGGAGAAAATGGAGATGAATTTAATCCTATGAAAGAAAATGATACCGATATAATTGAGAATGACAAGATAAATAAATTGATCCATTATAACTTGGCTCCAATGGATAATAAATTTGATGATGTTCATGATGTACCTCTAATTGATAAGACATGAAACCTTAGTATTTGAAGGCTCAAGACAAATATTCTCTTTGTTATTTTCTTGTTAAAGAACTTGAAGGTATTGAAAAAAAAATCAAACACATGTCTCACACAAATCCTAAGGTATGAAATATAATTATTCATACATGAATAACTTTTGTTTTTCTATTTTTAGTGTTAATCGTATAAATGATGTAACATTGATGAATATTCATTACAATAAAAAAAAAACTTATGTTGTAGATTGTTAAGTGATTTTCTACTATAGTCGTCAATTACCTTACCTCGCACATGGAAAGAATTATTTGTCATTATGAAAGGCATAGGAATGGAACATCAAGTAATCGATGCATGTCCTAATGATCATATGATATATTATGGACAACATGAAATGAAGTTGAATGCTCTCAATGTAGAATCAATAGATGTTAAATTGATCGAGTAACAAATAAGGTGTCCCAGAAGGTTCTTCGCCATATTTCCATAATTCCAAATTTTGAACGATTAGTTTGCAAAAACATAGCATAGTTTATGGATTACCATGCATGAAAGAGAAGTGAAGATGGTGTTATGTGAATGATTGCATATGTTTTTATTTGTAGGGACATTGAGGAAACATGTCTATTTTTTAAATAAGAACCTCGTAAAGTTATTTTTTCATTAGCATATGATAGTGTCAATCCATTTTATTGAGAGCACATGTATTTCTTTACAATAATGTTTTCAACATATGGTTTCATTTGTCTTGTTTATTACATAATTTCTTATACGTAGAAGGTAACAAATATGTGTATTTTCAAATAATTAGGCAGGTACCAAGTTAAAGATATGGATGTATATATTGAACCTCTTATGGATGAACTTTTAAAGTTATGGGTTGACACCACTATGTATGACATCTCCAAACTAGTAGGGAAAAAACAATTTCAATTCCAAGGAATACTTACATGGACAATTTATGATGCACCAAAGCTAACAGATTTTTGTGGTATGTAAAGTATTGTACTTTAATAGTATATAATTTTATCAATTATTCATGAATTTTTTTAAATAATTGTTTGGGATATTAGTATCAACATTAATGTATATCTTAATAGCTAATTTTGTTTTCAGATTTCATTAGAGAGACTTAGGAAACCCTAGCGAGCCGCCAGATCTCTCTGGTGTTTCCATCATGGCTAGGTGAATCTAGATACCCCACCAGAATTTGATGATGATATTGCAGCATTCAAACAATTAGGCAGATCTCTCGGCAATCCCTTTGCATGACCCATGCACACCCAGTTCATAAAGAAGCTTGATCAGATACCAAAATTGGAAATCTCATGAGTAGCAGCAAGAACGAAAGCCCTTTCCTTTGCCTCCAATGCTCTGATAGGGTAGTTCACTGATATGTGGCCCTCCCCTCGACAAATTGAACTTTAGATTGTGTGAAATTGGCAACCTTTGATTCAGGGAATAATGAACCATTTCTTTTATGGTAAGGGTTTTTACATTTTTTATTTCAAGCTTAAAGAAGATAGGGATCTTATTTTAAATAATGGCCCTTATTTTTTTGGCCCAAGATGTAACAGACCCCTCCGTTACGACTAGGAAAGCGAGCACAAAGGTAAAAAAAAAAAAAAAAATCATTAAGAAATTAACATCAACACATGATCACAGTGGCGCCTAATCAACAACATCATAAGTAAAAGCGGTACCATCTACTCATCATGTAAATCACTAACATCGCATTCAACGCGTCAACGAAGGATAGTGACACATAAACATAAATAGCGTAGCAAATTCGCACATCATAATCATCTTGAAACAGTTTACGACAACATTCAATCAAATAAGGAAAATAAAATGACTACCCGCCCAACCTACCCTGCAAGGTTAAGACCTCCAGGACACATACGCAATGCTCAAGCCCAGGTTCCAATTTATTTTAACCATTTAAGGTCTTAGGGTTGGTGATTGTTCTGGGGAATAAGGAGGTGTCTACATCCCACTAACAAACAAGTCCAACATCAACTAGATCAATCCATCAATCATATTCATCAATTAATCATGGCGCAAGGGTAATCGTTATCGTTATCAATCATGCATCAACATTTAATTATTTGTTGCGTGCAAGAGTAAAAAATTCTATAACAATCACTTGTCAACTTAAGTAATGGCGCAAGAGAAAACGAGTTGCTAAATCCACCATACATCTACATAATTTCATGACGCAAGATAAATTAACAACTATTCACGACGCAAGAGTAATCAATGTTAAATTCAAGGTGCAAAAGAAATATAACAAAGCTATCACACGCCCACTTAAAATAAGGTGCGCAAGTAAATTTTACTACTAAACTAATCATGCATCACCATTATTGCAATGTGCATGAGTAATCAAATCTAAAGCATTGTACATCCATCATTATTCCAATGTGCAAGCAATCTAATTATTTAATCATAGCATAATCAAAGGCACAAGGAAAATATTCATTAAATTTTTATGGCGCCAAAAGTAACTACACACATGTCCATCCACACATAGCTATATATCATGGCGCAAGTAATTATCAACTAAATTAACGCGCAGACGAAATAATCAATCAATTCATCCGGTATCAACATTGATTCCATGGCGCCAGAGAACCCATTACTTAGTCATTACACATCAATAAATTTTCATAGCGCAAGAAGTCCAATGTCTAAACAATAATTATTTACATCATGTTTTCGTTGCGTGCAAGAATTATAATGTCTAACAAACATACATTACAGTATAATTTCAGTGCGCTCAAGGAATCTAAAAACTTAATCATTAATATCCAATGTGCAATCGTCAAAAACATCTAAAAGTAATATATCTAGCTAACATTAATGTTTACTTAGAAATGGCCAAATGAAGTAAACATGAAGATATGTTTTAATATCAACCTCCCATATGTAATTACATGTCATTCTCCTACACATGCATATTATTCAATTAATCTAAAATAAAATAAAATCTAAATGAAAGGTACTCAAGCCTTTTTCCTACAATGAATATTATTCTAATATAACTTTTACTTAATATCTAAATAATGGAAAATAATAATTAAATGAAAGCATTCAAACCCTTTTTATTTGTAATTATAGACTCTTAATCAAATAATAATTTAACTGAATTTTCTCTCTGTTCAGAAATAAATATTACTTTTTCAATCTTCTAGATTATTAACTGAATCTACACTGAGTGGGTAGATTCCCACCCACACAGAGATAATAAAAGGGGGAGAAAATGCAGGGAACTAGCCCCATAGTCTCGCAGAGAATGCGCTTTGAGCACAGGGTTTGGGTAATGGAAGTCGCAGATTGACCAAGTCAAATCGTTGTGCATAAACCTGGAGAATTTTGCTGAACTAAACCCTAGAATTTCTCTGAGCAAGGGAGGTAAAGACGTTGAGTACAACAAGGAAAACGCAAGGAAAAATAAATGGGTGAGAAAAGCTGGAAACACGAGCGCAATTAAGACTCAGGGGAAAACTTATGGGCGAAATTAATTACCCAAGGAATTGATGCAAGCAAGAACACAAAGGGTCATATTTGTTGGATCATGTTGTCAATGATGCCAATGGTTTGATTATTTGGGAGATTGTTGTATCATACGTCATTGATGCAAATGGTTTGGATTGATTGATGTCATTGATTGATTGATGATTGATATGTATTTTCCTTGATGAGAATGATCGATGTCAAAGTGGAAACCAATTGATAAAGATGGATCATTGATATGATGCCCTTGATGAGAATATAGATGTCCAAGTGGAAACCAAATGATAAAGATGGATCATTGATATGATGTCCTTTATGAGAATGATAGATGTCCAAGTGGAAACCAATTGATAAAGATGGATCATTGATATGATGCCCTTGATGAGAATGATAGATTTCCAAGTGGAAACCAATTGATAAAGATGGATCATTGATATGATGCATTGATGAAGA
>WSFP011371899.1:0-31130 GCA_009831015.1 Picea engelmannii
ATTTAGATAATGAAAATGTATGAGAACTATCAATGCTTGAAGCTTCCTCCATCCTTGGAAGATATCCAACTTCAACACAAAACTTGCACAAATACCAACAGCTAAATCTCAAGCTATCAATGGCAAACACATGAGCAAAACAACTATGCTCTGATACCACCTGATCTGAAAATAGAAGGCTGACTTGTTATGCTATGCAAGCACCCTCTACTTCATTAAAAATAAACTTTACAGGACCTTGCTTCATGTGTTAAACTATGCAAGATAAACTTATGTGTTAAGTTCATGTATCTTCTTGTAAATGCTTATGTGTGAGGATATGTTCTTTTAAATGGTTAAATATGTACTTTAAACAAATACACAACAACACAACTTGCAACAAATAAACCATCAAACTCACAACAAGAACAAGATGATAAAGGAGTTCACCCCCCTCCGGGCTACATCTCCTTGAGCCTCCATCAATGGACTTGGCACTCTGGGATTAATTTGTCAAAAGTTATTTTACAAGATGCTGCTCAACTCCAATGGAAAAACAAACTGTACCATTGAGATCAGAACACATAAAAACCCCAAAAATGACTAATAGAACTCTGAAAACGGATCATGGCTCATCCGGGCATGACCTCTTCTACATGTGGCCATAAGCTTCCCTAAGCTTCTCTTTGGAAAAAACACCTGTAAAAGTCCTCAACAGCCTCTGAAACCTGTCCCAATGTGTTCAGAGCATATCAATTAGCCAAAAATGATTATTCAATCACAGAAAACAAACATAGGCTCACCAAAACAGGTCCTCGATCAATGAGGGCTTAAAGCTCCCCGGAGCTTCCTGAAACTTCAACGGTGAAAAACCTGCAAAATAAGTCTTCAAATGGCCTTGATAATAGTGCCAATGGATCTAGGATGTCCAAAAACCCCTAGCTGGGCTTTTACGGCACCTCAATCGACCAAAAGATGAAGAAGTTAGGCCTCCTCCATTTTCCTCCTTCAAGCTTGCTGTCACTGGTTCTACAAAACGCACCCTTCTTGAGTGAACCTGGCACACACGCAATATATAGCGTGAAAACCCAGCACCGGGTGCAACCGCGCCAATGGTGCAAACTGTAGGACGGTTATGGGCGCGCCAGCCCCTAACCGCCTAGCACCTGGGCACATGGAGGTCCATACGACCTCGGGCTAGTGCAAAAAGGCTAAACGGTTACAAAACTGTTGAACTCCCCTTCCGCGCCCCGGTCATGGTCACATGCAACTCCATAAGACCGCGGGATTTACTCTGTATTGTGGTCGCATATATAAAAACCAAGGGCTACATTTTTTAAACAAAAACCCTGCGCGCCTTTTGTCAAAGGGTATGGGCGTATGTGTAACATAAAACCGTGGGTGATAAACATTTGTACTACCCCCGCACTCTCCGTGTATACACATATAAAATCGGGGTCATATATAAATGCATGCGACCGGGGCTGGGGCTAAGCCCCAGCCTAGACGCGCCCCATATCAAATTACAATACATTTTAAATATAATCAAATCCATTGTATTAACAAGTACCATCGCATGGCGTGTTGGCAGGGCGGACATGCCAAGACTTTGGACTATGGGGAGGTTCACAGTTCGAATCCCGTGGACTCATAAAATTTTTAATAAACAAACCATAGACCAATAAAGGGGTGCCACGTGGCAGCCCGTGACTGGGCCACGTGACACCTTACCCATTGCCAAAACCATGCCACGTGTCGACAAATGATTCGACCACACCTGCCAACTAGAATCTGCCACGTCACTTCTGTCACCTCAATGTACGGACGTGCCACGTAATCATACGGACATGCTAAGTCAGCATCCGTACGGACTGTACAGACTGCACAGTCAGCACTCATTTTTTTACCTGTTTGGCGATTCGAACAGATCGCGATATCTCTCGCTCCTGACGTCCGTTTGAGACGAAACGAATTGCGTTGGGTTCGTGACAACAAGGGCTACGCTCTCATTCATTTTGAGGAAATTCTGAGAACGTTTATTTTTGAGCTAAAATTTGACCCCTGGTCTAGATTTTGATCACCTGGTGATCCGACCTGTGGTGGTGGAGCTTTAGGGTTTTCTAACCCGATGGTTTGTTCAAGCTGTATCAGCTCTGGGCCACTTGGTTCTCCTCAGCTTTCGACTGGGTCATCATCTGGGATCCTCGTCATTTCTATCAGATTGGGGTCATTTTGCAACTGATCAATGATCCTCTGCGCCCCTTCTATAAAGAGTAATCCCCTTCTCTGTGCCTTTGTTGTCTCTGCCACTTTGATTTCTTCCTTGGCCTTGAGGGCCTCTTGAGCCGACTGCTCTATCATTTCCACCTGTTCATCCATGCTCATGGCCTTGAACCTGGTCATGTTTGGGTTGGCCATCCTCTGCACCACCTCGTCCCAATCCTGGGTGCGCTTTGTGAAAATTTCATTCTCAAATTTATCATGAGCATACAACCAACATGATGATACTTGCGAAGCATGTTGGAGGACCAGGCCTTTAGGATCGTGCTTGCGGAATCAGCTTGTGTCGAATTTGAATTCTAGTTGGTTAAGCCCCTCTTGTTTGGCTTGAGCAGTATCCTTCACCAAATAGAACCCTATATGAAAATTGTAGGGTATAAAAACTTGTTTCTTGTCTTTGACCAATGTGGCATTATAACCCTGAAGGATGGTCTAATAACAGATTTCTCCCACAACGAGCTGGTATGGGACATGAGCGAGTAGGAGATGTGGTGCTCCGGTGGCCCTGAACACCCTGATGTAGGTTGAGCGTTCGTTTAAATACCAAAGAGATACCTTGGTTGTCGCAGATAGTCTTGGGCATTCCTTCTTAAAAATAATAAAATGAATGCGAGCGATGAATTCATCGCAGATGAGTGCGTAAGATTTTTTGTACATGTTCTCCCATAGTATGTTGAAATAGATGTGGACTGGGAGCTTCACAACATGCCAACTTATATTCATGTCGATGAAGATGTTTCTTGTGCACATGACATCGAGAAGGTACGAGGCCATGTAGAAAGTGGATGCCTCCCCTTCCTTCGACGTCTAAGCCTATTTTACACAGATGCTTAATTATTTTGAGATTATCGCTCCCCAGTTGAAGTTGCTCCTGGTGATCGCCACTGTGTACGCCAAAGGCATCCATGCTTCTGAAAACTTGGAGCAGTCATTTTCTCCATATAATCGGCAGATGAGAGCCATCAAATAGATGTATGGATCCCTCAGGTTTATTGTTCCATACCAACCCTTGCTCTGGTTAGTGAACTTCTTGTCCTCCTTCCACCATGAGGCCATCAACCGGCTGGTGTCATGGAATTCATAGAAATTCACCACAAAGTCCCTATTGAGCTGCTCCTATGGGTCCCTGAGCTTGTAGTATTTATGGACTTCCATCAGGAGGAAAACTCTGACACATCTACCATTCTCATCGTTGATCAAGAACTTCTACCTATCCATATGTTCAATGAGCCATTTCAGAACCTCTATGCAGGGAAAAACTAGGGTTTTGCTTGCCACCATGTGTAGATATGACCGTCGGATGTTCGTGAACACTTGGTCATCGAGCGCCCTCACGTCCGGGTCATTGTGTGGGATATATTCTAGGTATTCTTCTTGGGTAATTCTGTTAAAGAGATCCCCCCACTGTGGGAGCATTACTTTGGATCCAGTGCTTGCTTCAATATCACCGAAGGCCGGGGGCTGGGAAAAAGCTTTCCTTGTTGATGTTCTGATGATAGGTTCCGCCCTGGGAGCGTACTCCAACTGCTTCACGGTCCCCAAAGAAGAAAATTTGCATGTTTCAGCTTCCTTTAGCTTGGGCGCCCTCAACGAGTGTCTGGTGGTAGGATTTCTCGACAACATCTTTCCTACAACTACAACATAGTTTAGAGATTAATAAATTTAGACGTGTGTATAAATTACGGTTATGAATTGACAAAATTGAACACATGCCTCTATAGCTTGTTAAACCTTGTTTTGATAATCGGAGGGTCGGTACAGTCTTGAGACGCTCACTTTGCTCCTTCAGATGCTCTGAATTTCAACTTGTGTGCATAATGAATTGGTTCAAAAAACCATTCTATAGATTTATACAGGAATGAACTTACCTTGTCACATCAACCATTCAATTCGAGTTATGAGTGTAATTTCATTAAATTTGCCACCATATCTTCAAAGATGTTTAAACTTAAATTCATCATGGGTTGATGGCATGGGCGTGGGTGGTAAAGTGGTCTATCAACGATTTCAAATTGTTGTTGTCTAATTGAAGCATGCGGTAGCAACAAATGCAGGATCGGGCATTAACTAGTCTATTAAATGTCCAAATGTGATCGTATCTTATGCCAAAAACGTCCCATCGTTCCTCTCTTTCAGTTGGTGGATCGAGGGTCGACATTGTGCTTTGAAAATTTTCATTGATATCCTCTTGAAAAAGCTCTGACGCCGATCAATCTTTCTGTACACAGCTGACGTGGAAAATATGACTAGGAGGCGTGACTAGGACCCAAGGAACCAAAATGACTCGGGATAAAACTAGACCGTACGACCCCCCTTACATGGTAAAGACACGTGGCATTCAAGACCAATGACTTCATTCACTCGTGTTAGTCGGAGTCGGGATTTTCTTTAAGCCATACATTCTAGAACCAAATCCTAACCTACTAACGCTGAAAAGTGTCAAGGATCGGTGATTGACGATAAAATTATCCAAGTGATCTCGGATCGACTCCTTCGAAAAAGTCCCGATGCCGAAAATGCATCTGGGATCGACGATAATTTTATCGCGGTCAAAATGATTTTTGTAACCTTTCTAGGTTTCCCCGATACCGATAAAGCGCATTGGGCATCAGCTATCGACGGTTTCTTTACGTCCTTTGTTAACGTCCGTCTTTCTCGTATTTTGTCGATACCGAAGGAGATCGACTATATCTTGAATCTTTATGCGAATAACTTACGCAAACCAGAACCTCCTTTTGTTGATTCCCATGAGGTTCGATGCTCGACGACTATTGTTTTTGTGTGGTTCGTTTGCTTACTTGAATTCTTTTCGACGCTGAACCTGAGCGCGTTAGGTGCAGTGTTTAGCTGTCGATTCTTAATTTGGGTGTGAAGGTCCTTTTAGGCATGAGGTTTCATAAGTTTAAACAAACCTGACTAGGTGATAAGAGACATGAAAACAAAACAAAGGTAAACCATTTCCCAAACTGAAATCGAGTCAGACAGTGAAGAAAACAAGTGGTACCCAAAAAGTGACAAAATTTGATAAGGATTTTAGGGTGTGTTGAGTGCTCAACAAGAGTCTTGAAAATAGCTTAACTAAGAATCAAGGATGTTGTTCTAAGCAACATATCATGCGGGAGGCCAAGGCTCCCGTGCAGGACTTTTGTCGAAATTCAACAACTCACAGGTAGTTGACACAAGCTTGGGAGAACCCAAAACTTGCTAAGACGAGGAGGATAAAATAATTTACAGAGGATATTTCATCTACAATATCATTCCAATCAAAGGAAACCATCCTAGGACTTGGAGGGAGCGTACTCGGAGAGAGTGGAATGCTCCCTTGTTCAGAAGGTACAGGACTAGAAATGCTAAGGACATGGTCAAAAGATGCATCACCCCCCAAAAAAGAGTGGGATTGACTAAAGATTACGTCGGAAATGTCACTTCCTTAGACTTGTCACACTCCAAGAGAAAAGTGGGATCAACTAAAGATTGCATCGACACGACCATTTCTTTAATCGTTGGTTGAATAGAATGTGAGATAACATGGTCTAGAGACATATCACCCCCCAAAACAGGAGTGGTGTCGATTGAAGATTGAAATGACAAGACCATTTTTTGAAGAGGATGCGAGACAACATGGTCAAGAGGCACATCACTCCCAAAAACAAGAGTGGTGTCGACCGAAGATGGCATCGAAACGATCGTTGTATCAACCAAGGAAGGATTAGAATCTTGGGAAACTAAATATGACTTAGAACCCGAAGGAATATTAGAAAAGGATTGCGCTTCTTGTACCACGATAGTAGCAGGGAACATACGAGTTAGATGATCTCCTTTGCAAAGTATACAAAGGAACTTGGGCTTATGTCTTATACATCGAGGCTTCTCAATCATATTAATGTCCCCAACATGACTTGCAGTGGCTGGTGACATGCTCCCAACATGACTTGCAGAGGCTAGTAGCTTGTCTTCAACATGACTTGCAGAGGTTATTGACGAAACTCCAACATGACTAGGATAGGTTGGTGATGAATCCCCAACATGACTAGCAGAGGTTGCTGATGTATGTGCAGTGTGACTCGCAGTGACTAGAGTTGTTCCCCCAACATGACATGCAATGGTTGGTTGCTGGTCTTCAACATGACTTGCAAAGGTTGTTGACCTATCTCCAACATGACTAGCTGAGGTTGGTGATGAATCCCCAACATCACCAGTAGAGGTTGGTGATGTATGTGCAATGTGATTGGACTTGTGCTTCCAACATGACTTACAATGACTAGTTGTGGCATCTGAGACCAAGGTTCAGGGAAAGACTGGTTTTGAGAGATTGCGGGACAAGAAAGGTTCTGGTATACACCATGGCCATGTTCAATAGGATGGTATCCTCCTTCAAACTGATTCATAAAGGGTTGTAAGGGAATCATCACCAGGGAAGCCTCTTGTCAAGAGAAAGCGACATGACAAGGGTTACTCAGGTGAGGATATATGTTGCCCCCAGATGAAGGAAATCCATGAAGGGCGTTGCCCATACTATAAAACTGACTTCCCCTGGATGAAACACCAGAGGATAGAAGAAGGTCTGCCATGAGAAAAGTGTTCGTAGGAACCAACATAGCAAAAGAAGGATAAATGGACGAGATGTAATAAGTAGAAGGACCTCCCATTTGAGAACTCGATCTGGGAAAAGAGAAGCTAGGATTGGGTCCAGAGGAAGGAGGATTCCAACCTCCTACCATAAGATTTGGTTGAGGGATATGACTCCCACCAAACGAAAAGGGAGAATAAGGACGCATCATGCTCCTAGACCCAAAACTAGGATTCACATAAGACGACAAGACAGAGGATGGAAAGTGCAAAGACATGTCTGGCATACAAAATGAAAAATGATTAGAGGCCCAAGGTATTAGCTGAGTATCACGATTTGGTGTACCACTCGAAAATACAAAAGGATTCGTCTCGATGGAATGAGTAAAGACCATGGGTTGGGTAGCATTAACTAAGGGAGTCGTGGGGGCTCCACTAACCATAGCAACGAAAAACTCATGATGCAATACAAAATCCTAAGTCCAACTAATAATCAGAGAGCACACCAAAGTAAAGCAAAAAGGCCAATGCACAAAAACATGATATAGTGGTTGAAAAGGGGCCTCCCTCACTAGAGTAGGTATGTCTCACCTAAGAGGGGCCTGAGACTCCCTTCAAAAGATTAGAGGTATCAAAATCAGTTATAAGGACCCTCGTGGCATTAACATCGCAGTCGGTCAGATTCCCCCAGAGAGGTAATCCTCCATAAAGGCTGTGTGTTGTCTGACCATTATTTGACTCAGGGTACCTATAGAATAACCCCTGAAAGTAACCTATGTCAAGCAGCTAGAGTCACCACAATATAATCAATGCACAGGCGAAGAGTCACAATTCTGGTCCACCATTTGAGCAGGGTAACAAAGCCTGGAATCTTGAAAGCACCACCTCTCACGGAGGTAAAGGTATTAGTAAGACCCCCAAATATGAATAGAACCCCATAAATATCTCTGACGCTAAGAAGGTATCAGAGGGATATCTTTGCAACCAACTTCGCGCGACCTCGTGCTTAACTCTGGTGTGAGCAAAGCCTCCTGACGTCACTAATTACACAATGGGTTTCACAACTCCCTCATCAGAGACATATGTTTAGTTTAATAGCCTTGGAGAATTTTACTCATACAATCCTATTCCAAGGCTCTATGTCCTATACTTGTTTGTGTACACTTGAAGAATAAAATAGTTTCTAATCAATTTTAATTAATCAATGTTAATTTTAATGGCTTCTGCTTACTCAAAAGGTGTGGTCATGAAACTGATGGTATTACAACTCAGCATATAAAAGAAGCGATTATAAAAACACTGTTAAGTACTAATCTTGCATTTCAAAGAGATGGTATGCTTCTAAATTCAACTTTTCTAATGCAATCTATACAATTTCAATGAAATGCAATCTCTCCACATGTGTCAAAATCAATGCGAAGTAATCAAAAGATAAAATGCCATAATGGAAAATAAGCAAATGTTTTTGTATTTTTGATATAAAGAAAAGAAAATGAAAGGACTGAATAACAACTTCACATCCAAACCCTACTGCAAGCAAAAAGAGACAAGCCAAGAAGGATATCGAGACGCAAACACTCAAACCAATGTAAGGACAACCAATAAAAAAAAATGATAAGAAAGAATACCACCCAAAAATACAACAATAAGAAGGCTTCCTATCACTATGTAGGCACTTAACAGTCAGGACAAAGACCCAAGAAGACTCAACAACCAACCAAACTCACCCAGCAAACACCAAACTCAGCCAACAACACTAAAGAGATTATGTACGCAACCGTTTGAGCAAAACTCATGTATGTACGCACCGTACAGGAGGAAAGCTTGCGTATGTATGCGTCTGTCAAGGGAAAAACTGCATATACCCAGTAAAACACTACCAGGGAAAGGGTTAAGCTAAGAGACTCAGATGCAAAGTAAAAGTAGGTTGTCAAGCAATCAAGCGACAATGAAACTCAATCTAACAGAGAGAAAATCAAGGAAAAAAACACTCTAAACCTCCAAAAAGAAGATCAATCCCCAGTATGGTCGCCAATTCTGTTACGAGGAAAATCTCTCTATGGCATGGGGTAAACTACAACAAACAGAATGACACACAAAAATTAACTCTAATCCCAAATATGCTATATAAATGAAATGCTAACAAGACAAGGACAATAACCTACCTCGTCCGGACATTTGATGAAGACCACCATTGAGCACACAACTCAAAGCTTTATACCTTCAACTTTCCCTCAACAACCAAGATACACAAGCATATGGTGATAATATATAATGTTAGCATATATATTATCATAATCCATTAACATACATGACAAATACGCCCATGGAATAATAATTCAAATATTTGCAAGATATCGATTGGATGAGAAAATAGTATTCTATTAAAACAATCAACATAAGTATATAGGTGACAAACTTCTGTAATGACACATATCGGAACCGAGAAATGAAGTACCTCTAGCTAGGCCTCCACCACTTCAATCCTCCACCAAAGGCAAGCTCATATAAAGGAGACAATGAGATTCTCCATCACAAAGAAGGAAGAGCTTGGGGGTTGAACAAGGGGTTCAAAATTTCAAGGATAAAGGGATGCAGACTCAATATGAAGTGAAATTTCTCTAGAGTGTCTTTTCTCTCAAAGTTGAATTCTCTCCTCCAAGGCTTGGATATGACTCAATTTATAGCCTTCAAATGGAACTGAAGGGCTGAGTTAGAGCATTTCCAGTATATGGAAGTTCAAGGATCATGGATCTCGTGACATGGCATGGAAACCCGACATAATTTTTAATTTTGAGCACCAAACCCGATGTACATGGGTTGTAGTGGAGCAACTTGCTTATATGCTTGTTGTCTAACTGATAGGGCATGTATATGTGGAAAAATGTGCTTTTTTTGGCTCTCGAAGGTACAAAAGGGGTCTTCAAGTTTGCATAGGGAAATGGAAAGGCCATCCAAGCAAGTTGCAGGGGTAGGGAAAAATTTGTTGTAACACCCGTGCAACCTTTAAATTCTTCCCGATCTTTACCATTTTGTCTTCAATTTCTCTTAGCAATTCTGGCCCAATAACTATTATATCTAATCATTTATCCCATCTCAATGGCATGTTGCATTTCTTGTCATACAAGGCTTCAAATGGGCTCATCTTCAACAATTCTTGATACCCATTATTATAAGGAAATTCGACCAAATGGAGATAACCTTCCCACCTAAAAGGATTTTCCATTACATACATTCTCAACGTATCTTCAATTATCTGGTTGATCCTCTCTATTTGCCCATATTACTCTTGATGATATGTTGTACTAAAATTAAAATTAGTCCCAAATCCCTTAAACAACCCCTTCCAAAAATTAGAAGTGAACTTGGGATCTCTGTCTGACACTATTTCCCTAGGCACATCATGTAGCATGGCAATTTCCTTCATGTAAATCTCTACAATATTGGTTTCCTTGTGAGTCATTTTCGTTGGAATAAAATGTGCAGCCTTTATAAGCTTGTCCACCATTACCATGATACAATCATGTTTTCTTCTTGTTCTTGGAAATTTGGTGATAAAATCAATTGTTACTACCTCCCATTTCCATTCAATAATGGGCGATGGTTGTAATAATCCTGTTGGATGCCTGTGTTCAATCTTCACTTTTTGACATTCCATGCACTTGACTATGAAATCAACCACATATTTCTTCATTCTAGGATAGAAATACTAGCCACTTACCACTGCAATTGTCTTCTGGTACCCTGGATGATTGGTATACAATACATTGTGCATCTCTTTCAATACTATATTTCTCAATTCCCGAGTGTTAGGAACATAAAAATTTTCCCTGAACAAGATAATTCCATTATCTTCTAGTATGTAGTCTTTATATTTCAACAATATATTTCTCTATTGTAAGCCTTCCATAACTTGTGCATAGTGCTGATCCAATGCTACAACATCCAAAATTCTGCTTTTTAAATCTAAACAATACATGCTAATGGTCGTAGCATGCATTTCATGCACCCTTATATTGAGTGCATCAACCACTCTATTATTTTTTCCCTTGATGTGATTGATATCGAAGTCATATTCACTGAGAAATTCCAACCATCTAGCTTGTTTGACATTTAGTGTGGACTGCTCAAACAAGTGTTTCAAACCACTATGATCTATCTCTATCTTGAACTTTCTACCCATTAGATAATGCCTCCACATTTTTAAGGCATGAACTATGGATGCCAAATCTAAGTCATGGGTAGCGTAATTTCTTTCATGCTCCTTAAGATTCCTTAACTCATAATATATGACTTGCCCACTATGTGTAAAGACTCCCCCAAGCCCTTCCTTGCATGCATTTTTTTACACAATAAAATCTTTATCTAGATCTGCAACCTTTAAAAGAGGCGCACTAGTCAATAATTCCTTCGAGTGTTGGAAACTCTTCTCACACTTGGCAATCCATTCAAACTTTGTTCCCTTCTTCTGTAGTGAAGTGATCATATGTGTGACCTTGGAGAAACCTTCAATTAATCTCTTATACTATCTAGCTAATCCCATAAAGGATTTCACTTCTGCAACATTCTTTGACGTTGTTCAACTTTTGATTGCTTCAATCTTTTCAGGGTCTAGATCTATGTCCTCACTTTAGATGGCGTGGCCTAAATAATGGATTTGTCTTTAATAGAAAGTGTACTCGCTTAACTTGGCATACAATGAGTGCTCCCTCAACACCTATAACACCATCCTCAAATGTTTCTCACGCTCCTCCTTTGTCTTGGAGTAGATAATAATATCATCCAATAAGCCAATGACAAATTTGTCCAGGTAATCTTCGAACACTCCATTCATTAGACACATAAAAGTAGTTGGTGCATTTGTCAGGACAAATGGCACCACCATAAACTCATAATGACCATACATTGTCCAAAATGTTATCTTGCTAGTGTCTTCTTCTTAGGTTCTCGCCCAATGGTAACCAGACCTTAGGTCAATCTTGAAAAATATCATTTCTCCTTTCATTTGATAAAAAAATATCATAGATCTACAACAAAGGATACTTGTTCTTTATTGTAACCTTATTCAATGGCTTGAAGTCAATACACAACCTCAGAGTTCCATCCTTTTTCTTCACAAAGAGTATTGGGGCACCCCAAGGTGAGACACTTGGGCATATGTACCCCTTCTTCAACAATTCTTCTAGTTGCATCTGCAACTCTTTCGACTTGGGTGTGCTCATTATGTAGGGAGTTTTGGACACTAGGGTAGCTCCAAGCATTAAGTCAATACAAAAGTCAATATCTCTCTTTGGTGGAAATCCTAGCAGCTCCCCAAATACATCTTCATATTCCTTCAAAACTAGATAGTCTTCAAGACTTGGCTCATTATCCTTTACTGACTCTTACATATGGGATGCATATATCTGACACCCTTTCCTAAAATTTATTTTTAAATGCAATGTTGAAATCTCTCTAACATATATAGTTCTTGGAATACCTTACACTATCCTGGAATTCCCTTCCTCATCAAGGCATGTGAAAGCCTTGTTGTAGCAATCTAGGATAACACAATGCTTATCCAATCAGTCCATACCAATTAAGCGATCATATCCCCAAGGGGTATGATATTCAAATATGTCTTAGTGTTAACTCCAATAATTCTTAGTGAGAAATCCTCGACAAGTTCATTGATTTTCCTCTTGGTTCTAGTGGCTAGTTGAACCAACCAAGAATTTTCATGCTTACATATCTTCAATTTAAACCTTTCAACTATTTTTGGATCTACATAGCTATGAATATCTCTAGAAGCAATCAAAATAGCTATGGGATAATTATCAATATTACCTTCTACCTCAATCAAGTGGGATTGGTACTCTACTTGTCTATTGTCCAAATCCTTGGAATGCTCTTTCCCACATCATCCACTATATCAACTTCTTGAATGTTATGCACAACCCTCATCCTATCTCCCTTGTGATGACAATCTTTATACAAGTGGTCTCCTTCACATCCCTAACACTTTATGGACTGTTGTCTTGGCCTCTTTCGCATGGAATCTGTCATTTTATGTCCACCTTGTGTTGGTTTATCTTGTTGACATGATTGACATTTGTTCTTAACAAAAGGCAGCTTGAATACTTTATTTATTTGATCCATCTTGCCTCTCTTCTTTTCATCCTGGGATTTTTAGAAAGTTGGCCTTCCTTTGTTCTGCTCATATAAATACTTAGCCTTCCCCATGGCTTCTTCCAAATTTCTAGGCTCATCAAATTGTATTTTATCTTTGTAGAATGATGGAAACCCACTCAAGAACCTTTGAATTTTCACCTTCACATCCTTGATGAAGTCGATGTACCTTAGAATCTCCAAGAATTTCTTCTCATACTCCTCCATAGTCATATTTCATAGCTTGAGGTCAAAGAATTATTGCATCTTCTTGTTATAGTAATGCTCTAACAAGTATTTTTTCTATAAATGTCTCTTGAACTGCATCTAGGAAATTCTATTTTCATCAATATGCTTGACCTGCTTTAGCTGGTCCCATCACCTGGAAACCTCTCCCTGAAGATGGAATATGGAAACCCTTGCCTCCAAGTTTGATGAGTAATTATGCAGCTGGAAATATTTTCTCATGCCCAACAACTAGTATTCAACATCCTCTCCCTTCCTATGCTCTCCATCAAATGGGTGGCTTGAGCTTCGTGAGCTCTCCTTGCAAAATATCTGACTCAGGTCTCCTCCTCTGATTTTTGACAGGGAGAAACACTTGGGCCACTCTCTGACCTTGAATGTGCATGTGCTCTTCTAGTCGAGTTCCCTGATGAATGATGATGTCTACTAATACTCCTTGTTTTCCTAGATCTCGTGTGATCATCCCTCCTATCATGAGATCTGGATGTTGCTACTTGCCTTGCACTGGTTACTTGTTCTATGCTAGAATCTTTATTGACTTGTCTCTGCAACATATTCAAACTTTGTAGCAACTTATTGTTGATTTGATTCTTCTCTGCTTGAGCTCTTTTCAACCTTTCATTGTCTTCTCTATAAATCTACACTTGTTTTTTCAAGATTTTCATAGTCTTAACTAGCTCCATCGGCTCCACCCCGCTTCTACATCCATTGGACTTGATCTTTGTATTTCCCATGTTGATATGTAAACCTCAAATCTTGTCTTCATGGATGTAATATTCTTAGGCATCCTCCATATCTCTAGTCCTCATATAGGAACCAAATATGTTTTTCTCGTACCTCTAATTATGAAAAAATGTGCATGCGGCAATTACTTGTTAGAATTATGCATATTGTAAAATTGTCATTAAATATGATACAACTCAATCTTTTCCCCATTTTTTGAAGAACATTTATCTTTTTAATGATTGTACTTATGTCTCAATCTGATTTCTAAGATGAAAGTTATGGCTTTCCAAAATCAACAATTTCACCTATTTTCACATTTGTTTCACTGGTACGAATAATCTGAAGGGCTAACTTCTTCCTCTTGTAGAAGAAAATCTGGCGAGAACTAGGATTTTTTTTTATATCTGGTTCTGATATTATTCCCGATTGTGAATACACAACAAGTCTTAGATTTAGGATCTAATGCTCCATCCAACTTCACCATCAATGTAGATTTGACAATTTTACCCTTTTGCATTTCCTCCAGACTTTGAATTTTTAGCATAAAATGGTTATCTCCCAAATGAAGCAAAACTAGGAAAAACTTCCTCAAGACAAAGTTGTTAGGATTGATTAGTAGTAAAATTTTGAGTAAATAAATTTTTCTGGTTTGGAGATTTGGGATCCCTTTTCCTCGGAAGATTTCAAAAATCCCCAAAAGTGCCCAAGAAAAGTAGATTTTGTCATGTTTGGGCATCTCCACTTCAACTCTAGAATTTTTCCAGAAGCCCAATTGGGTATCTTCATGCCTGCGTTTTAATATCTCTGTAAAAATTTCATCTTAATTTGGGTCTCGGTCACTGAGCAATACCTTGATCTTCAAAAACCACTATTTTGGATTTTCTGGAAAATAGAAGTAGAACTGGCCTAAGGCCTTCACCGAAACTTTGATAGCGTTCATCATTGCGGACATACCCTTTAAATTTCATCTGATTCTAAATTTTTCTGCTCTTTTTATGGTGAAAACAAGTTTTTGGCTCCAAATTTTTCTTTTTCGTCTTTGTCCAATTTTCTCCTTTCTTTTCCTCCCTCTCTTCTTCTCTCTTTCTCTTTTTCTCCTCTTTTCTCCTTTTCTTCTTTATTGAATAGTTTTATCTTTCTTCTCGTTGATACTCTCTTGTATTGGTGAGATTTGTCTTTCTTTCTCACAGACACTATCACTAGTATCGATGAGTTTTATCTTCCTTCTTTCCAACACCATATCTTGTATCAACGATATTTATCTTTCTTTCTCATTGACGTCTTTCTAGTGAAAATATTTCCTTCACTGACATATCACTTGGATAAATGCTTTCCTTTGCCAACATATTGCTCGAAAAAAGTATTTCCTTCGCCGACATATCAGTTGGTGAAAGTATTTCTTCAGCGATACATCATTGTATCGGCCACAAAAAACTTTTCTTCATTGAAACATCACTCGAACAAGTTGCAGGTATATAGCTTTGAGTCGAGTGCTCAACGATGGTCTTCTTCTAACGTTTAGGCGAGGTAGGCTCTTTATCTTGTCTTGTTAGCATCTTTGTTTATATAGCATACTTGAGATTAGATTTGATTTCTGCAGTCATTCCATCTGTTGTGGTTTACCCCATGCCATAGAATGATTTTCCTCGTAACAGAATTGGCGACCATACTGGGTATAGAAACTTCCTTTTTGGGTTTGGAGTGTTTTTCTCCTTTGGTTGCTCTCGGTTAGCTTGAGTTTTTTTGTCATCTGATTCCTTGAAAACCTATTTTGATTTTGAATCTGAGTCTCTTGGCCTTATCCTTAACCTGACAGTGTTTCAACACATATACACGGTTTTTCCCTTGACAATCACGTACATACGCGATCTGTCGTTCTATAGGGCGCATAGATACATGTTTTTTTTCTTAAATAGTCACGTACATCATCCTTTTTTGCTTAATTACCGAGTTAGGTGTTTGTTGGGTGAGTTTTGATGGTTGTCGAGTCTTCTTAGGTCTCTGTCATAACTATTAAGTGCCTGTAGAGTGATAGGAAACCTTTCTTTGGTTGAATTTTCGAGCGGTTTTTCTTTCTCGTCATTTTTTTCATTGGTTGTCCTTGCATATTGGGATGGGTGTTTGCTTCTTGATATCCTGCTTGGTTTGTCTCTTTTTTCTTACAATAGGGTTTATATATCAAGCAGTTGTTCAGTCCTTGCATTTTCATATCTTTATATTGAAAACACAAAAAATGTACATTTTGGATTATGGAATTTGACCTTTTGGGTTCTTATTATTGATCTTGATACATGTATGGAAAGAATGCATCTTATTTGAAATTGTAGAGTTGAATTGAAAGTTTCATTTTGAAAAGCTTATCATTTATTGAGAATTGAAGTTAGGACTTTGCATTATATTCATATTCATTTCTTTTACTTGCTGATTCATAACATCATAGGTTTCACAACCACATCTTTTGAGTAAACAAAGCCACTAAAAGTAACGTTGATAAATTTAAAATTGATTAGCAACACTTTTATTTTTTAGGGTGCACAAATTAGCTTAAGATTTAGAGCCTTGGGATAGGATTTTGTGAGTAAACTTCTCCAAGGCTATTAAACTCAACATACGTGTCTGACTAAGGGAGTGGTGAAATTCATTGTATAATTGGTAATGTCAGGAGGCTCCTCTCACACTAGATTTAAGCACGAGATCACACGAAGTTGGTTGCAGATATATCCCTCTAATACCTTTTTATCATCAAAGATATTTCTGGGGATCTATTCGTATATGGGGGTCTTGCTAGTACCTTTACCTTTGTGAGAGGTGACACTTTCGAGATTTCGAGCTTTGTTACCCTGCCCATACGGTGGACCTGAATTACAATTGTTCGTGTGCACATTGGTTATATCGTGGTGGCTTTAGTTTCTTGACATAGGTAGCCACATAGGTTACTTGCATGGATTATTCTACAGGTACCCTAAGTCAGATAAGGGTTGGACAACACACATTCTTTATGGAGGATTACTTCTCTGGGGGGATCTGAATGACTGCGCTGTTAAGCCCATGAGGGCCCTTATAACTGATTCAGATACCTCCAATATTTTGAAGGGAGTCTCATGATCCTCTTGAGATGGGAATACCTAGTTTAGTGAGGGAGGCCGCTTTTCAGCCACTTTATCCTGTTTGTGTGCATATTGACATTTTTGTTTATTTTGGTGTTCTCGTTGATTTTTAGTTGGCCTTAGGATTTGTTTTTATATCTCAGGTCTCGAGTCATCATGGAGCCAGACCTGCTTCCTCATAGGTCTCGCCGTTTGTTGAAGTTACCACCGCATCTTAAGTCTTTGCCTTCTAAAAGGCGTAAAGTTATCAAACGTAGTGCACACACCTCCACCTACCAGACTTGTGATCATATAAGTATGAGTACTGAGTCAGGTCAGAAAGACACTGGGTGTCCTTCGAATCCCATACCTATCGTAGTTAATGGAACTCCTTCTACACCTTCAACCACTACGGTTGTAGTGCTGAAGGTTCCAATTATCACTCCTGTCCAACCTATAGTTGCTACTAAATCAATAATGACAAACCCTCTTGGGTCTATGTTTGGTATACGTAGGTACAATAATCTGTCCATTCCTTCAGCCTCTAGCCCTTTCTCTTATGGTATGTCGAATTTCACATTGCAATTTTCATCCTCCATTCCAACATCTAATTTGAATACTAGTATTGGACTTGGCGGAATGGCTCCTCCACATATTTCACTCTCATTTGGTGGGGCTCATATCCCCCAAGCGACTCCTATGGTTGGAATCCAACCTCCTTTTCATCCTGGGTCTAATCCTAGTCTTAATGATCCTGGATGGAGTAATCAACCAGGAAGACAAGATGCTACTTATGTTCTATCCTTTACACCTACCTCCTCCACACCGATTCCGACCAACACGTTTTTCATGACGAATCCACATCTATCCTTCAGATTTCCACCCGGGGGAGGTTAGTTTCATACTTTGGGCTCCTCCCAACCTGGAGCTACTTCGGCTGGGGGCAATATTTACAACCCTCATCATAACATCCCTACTAGAATGGTGCCCAACCAACCCCTTATGAATGAATTTGGAGGAGGGTTTTATAATCCCAGATAGGGCCATGGTGCATACCAGAATCCTAGGTAGGATGCGATTCCCCAACATCAATCTTTCCCGGAATCTTGGGGCCAGATGCTGCAACCTTGTCTCCCTTTTCTGGCCACGCTCAATTTTCCAAACTTGTCAAGATTAATGAATGACTCGGTGCATCCTGACCCAACATGGCCCCCGTCCCCACCAATATTCCTTCATATATTCTAAAATTCAAAGGTAAGATTGGTGACGATCCTAGTGATCACGTCACCACTTTTCATCTTTGGTGCTTCCCTTAATGATGATTCTATTCGTTTAATATTGTTTTAATGCACCCTCATGAGGGTTGCAACGAAATGGTACATAGAGATACTAGGGGGAATGTACAAGAATTTCAATCAGATGGTTTTAGTTTTCCTCAACCACTTCTAATTGTCGGTTCATTACGATGCTGGCATATAAATTCTGTCAGCTCTCCACCAGGACAAGGCCATGCATATCTCAGATCATATCCAAGAGTGGCATAGACGAAAGAGGTTGATCAAAGCCTACATTCCTCCAGAGTTCCTGTTGGAATGGTTTCTTAAGTCTTTACTGCCTTATATTTCGAAGGATGTTTCTACATCCAGGGTAAGATCTGAGGAAGAAGTGATTTTTAAATCCCAGTAGTTAGATCTCATATATGCTCAGTCTGGGATGTTATATGAATTTCTTCCTGACGCATCGAGGTCAAACTATGACCCTAGACAAAATCCCGGGCCTCATGCCGATGGCATTATAGGCTCCGTAAATGTTAAATCTACAGACTTTGTGACAATACAGTTGAAAGAGTTGTCTCTAATCCAGTCTATAGGAGGACAAGCTTCGTATGTGTCCTCCACTCCCACTCAGTCGGTGGATGTGCATTCTGTACAGTTGCCGACCAACCCGAATGATAACCAACAACCAGGAGGGAATAAAAGGAAAGGACGTGGTAACAATTGTAAAGGTGGGAGGAATAATAATAATAAACCCAAGGACAACGTTAACAATGATAAATCGAACAATAATGCTGGTGAGGACAAGAAAGAAAGGCGAAAGGTGAAGTTTCCTTGCAAGCTTTGTACTGATGATCACCTTACCCACTTGTGCTCCAAACTCGAGGAAGCTGCGAGGCTCTTATCTCTACCGCCCGCCATGTCGACTAAACCTTTTCCACATAATCAATCCATGGCCTCAAGCTCCTCTTATGTCGAAAATGTGATGAATGGGAATCAAAACCCACCGATGCATGAAGGTGACCATCTATGCGTAAATATGGTCAAGTATCAGATTAATGTGGCCACTCAGGTCTCACGATTACAGTTCTTCACAGGCTGTTCTAGGTCTATATTCTTCCCCTCCTCTGGAAATGCCTTTACAGATCGAAAAGCCAGAGCCTCCACCTCGTATTTTGAAAGGAGTACTCAAATGATCTACCCACAACCCTAATGTTAGAGCCTCCCATAACTACTCTATTGTGGAAGGTCTGGGCCAAACCCCTTGCGTGATGCCAGCTTTGGAGGTACTCTAGATGTGTCCTTCACAGAGGAATGCCTTGTTATCTATGTTGGGAGCTCTAGACCCCTGTGGTTCTAAGGTTATCAAGTTTGACATCACATATGTGAAGCCTCACTTGCCTTACCTCATGGCCTTTCAAATCCATGTGGATTACTCAAAGTATACCATAAAACGTATTGTTATCGATGAAGGCACTACAACGTGCGTGATGTCCCTAACCTATTGGAAAGCCATTAGCTCTCCAACCCTCTCTCAATCTCTGACTATGTTGATCGCATTTGATGGTCATTCTTTCTGTCCCCACAATATTCTTCCTACCTCTCCGGTCTAGTTAGGTGGAAAGATAGTGTAGGTGGATGTCGAGGTGGTTGATGCACCCCTTGACTATAACTTATTACTAGGGCGTAACTGGACTTATGCTATGAATGCAATCGTATCATCCGTTTTCTGTACTTTATGTTTTCCGCATGAAGGGAAAATCACGACGATTGATCAATTGTCCTTTGCTAATGTTATTCCCAATGCATATGTTGGACCTTCAATCCTTGTGATCGAAAATTCTCAGCCAACAACTGAGGATATTGGTGTCGGAATGCATTCCTCCCTTATGGTTACCTTTGATTTCGTGGCACCATTTCATCATATCTATGCCATATCTAGTAGGTCTTCTTTGTCAATTAGGTCTGTTCCTTTCCTCACTTCGTATTTTAACGATCCTTGGACCCTACCTTCTTCGACTATGTCTTATGAAGGTCAGTCACATATTGGAATTGCAATGCCACTGTCGGTGACAGAGATAGTGTATCATGCCATTCTCGACTCTACTACCGACCCTAATACTATCTCCTCGTAGATGGATGAGGAGGATCCTATTCTTTGGTCCATATGTTCCACTTCATCATCTTGCTCACATGATTTTCTCAATGATACTTTACCTTTGGATGAAGCGATCTTAGAGGCCATGAATGGTTCTGATAGGCCATGGGATGATATGCATCATCACTCTTACTTCCTCCTAGAGCTTGTTAGGATCGAACAAGACGATTTTAGATCTACCTTGAGTGAGATAATCAGTCACACCATAGTTCCACTTGATATGCACAACATTTATGCCGAAGGAAACATGGCGAGTATCTCTCCTACCATCACGATTGACATCTATCACATTCCTGGTAAAATTAAAAATGTATATATCGTTGCAGATTGTTCACCTGAAGACATTTAGATCTATACCGAGCTCTTCAAAGAATTCTGTGATGCATTCACTTGCTCATATGAAGAGATGCCAGGAATCGACCCTCGCATTGTCGAACATGAGATTAAAACCTACTCAGATGCTGAACTTGTTCGACAACGACTTAGAGATGTTAATCCTAGGAAGGCCCCTGATATTAAGGTAGAGGGGGAGAAATTTCTTAATGCAGGTTTTATCTACTTGGTTCCCTTGACTGAATGGGTATCTAATCCCGTTCCCGTGAATAAGAAGAAAGGAACCATCCGTGTGTGTATGGATTTTTGAGACCTGAATAAGGGATGTCCCAAAGACAACTTCTCGACACCTTTCATTGATCATATTCTCGATGAGTGTGCGAGAACCGAGGTTTTTTCTTTTATGGAAAAAATTTCAGGATACAACCAAATTCATATTAAACCCGAGGATCAACATAAGACATAATTTATTTGTCCTTGGGGTACTTTCGCATACCGGAAAATGCCTTTCGACGTTAAAAACACTAGAGCAACCTTCCAATGAGCCATGACCTTCGCTTTTCACGATCTCAAGCATATAGTCAAAGCTTACCTCGATGATCTCACTGCTCACTCTCATAAGAGAGTGGATCAGTCTACCCACCTTTGACTAGTTTTTGAGAGATTCCGGTATTATCGCATTTGTTTAAACCCTCACAAGTGCATCTTATGTGTTAGGTCAGGTCGTCTTTTAGGATTCTTAGTTTCTGAGACTAGGATCATGGTTGATCCTTTGAAGGTTGAGGAAATACTTTGATTGCCTCCCCCACACAAAATTCGTCAACTTCAAGGTTTATAGGGGAAAGTTAACTTCTTATGTCAGTTTATAGTAAACTATGCCAATATTACTAAGGGTTTCATGCGTCTCTTGAAGAAGGACACTTCGTTTATATGGGATGAGCGAGCTCAGGAATCCTTTGATGCTATTAAAAAATCCTTGGTATCGACGCCTCTACTAAAGCCTCCAGACTATAATAGATATTACTTGTTTTATATCGCCGCATCCGAAGGGACGATTGGTATGGTTTTAGTTCAGGAGGATGATGAGATCCATGAGCACGTCATTTACTATCTTAGTCGAAACTTAGTCAACCCCGAACTCAAGTACTCTCATGTTGAGAAGCTAGCATTGGCTGCCGTACACACGGTTCAAAGATTATGACACTATATATTTCTTTGAAAAACTACCATAGTTGTTGATGTCAACCCATTTCAATACGTCGTTACTAGGAGCATCATAGGGGGAAAATATAATAAATGGATTGTCATCTTGCAAGAGTTCGATCTCGATTTTGCTTCGGCAAAATCCAAGAAATTGTTAGTTTTTGCTGAGTTAATATCAGACTTCCCTCGGTTACATGAGGATGTAATTCATGTCGATTCATTTGCAGATGAACACATTTTCCTTGTCTTGTCTTTGGACCCCTGGTATGGAGACATTTTGATCTATCTTCAAACCTTGAAGTTCTCTCAACATCTTTCGAGAGACAATCGACGGTGTATACAGTATCAAGCTAAAAAATACCTTATCATCAACGACACTTTGTATCGCCGAGGCGTAGATAATATCTTGCATCGTTGCTTGACTCACGAGGAAGCTGAGTCTGTTCTTAATGACTATCACAGTGGGGCTTGTGGTGGTCATCTATCCGAGCTTGCAACAACCCATAAGATATTGTGAGCAAGTTATTTTTGGTCGTCTATTTTTAAATATTGTGTCGAAGCGGTCAAGAAGTGTCACCCCTGCCAGGTGTTCACTCGGAAGATGCGCCTGCATCCAACCCCTCTTCACTTGGTCATTACCCTCGGTCCCTTCACCAAGTGGGGGGTATATTTTGTGGATTGCAACCCAAATTTGGATAGGGGGCATCAACATATTATCGTAGCCATAGACTACTTTACTAAGTGGGCAGAGGCCATGTCTACAATTAAATCCGATGGTAAGACTGCAACATTTTTCGTGTTCAATCAAATTATAGCCCGGTTCAGAATCTCGAGTGAGATTATCACCGATCATGGCAGTCACTTTCAGAATGAAATGATGAAAGAGTTAGCATCAAAACCGAGGTTTAAACATGGCCATTCTTCCCCTTACTATCCCCAGAAAAATGGACAAGTAGAGGTCGTGAACAAGTCTCTCAAGACCATTTTGCAGAAAATTGTTAGCCAAAGAAAGTCTGACTGGCATCTCATGATTTACCTTGCACTTTGGGCATACCGAACCAAGGTTAATACTTCCATTGATTTTTCTCCTTTTCAGTTAGTACATGGTGTGAATTCGATTCTTCCTATTGAATGCAAAATCCCTTCTCTTAGACTGGCAGTTAAGCTCCTACTTGGCATTTTCGATCTCGAACAATGCCTCGTACACCTAGAGAGTCTAGATGAGCAGCGTCGAGATGCCTCTATGATGATCAAAGCGAGTAAACGATGTGTCAAGGTCCAATATGATAAGTTCATCTATCCTCGACAATATGCTGAGGGTGACCTTGTCCTCTTGTACGACCAAGCCAAAGAACCACTGGGGGTGGGCAAGTTCAACCCCATGTGGCACGGTCCTCATATTGTGCAATGTGTCTTAGAAAAAGGAGCTTATGAATTAGAAGATTACGAAGGGAATATGCTGGTTGAGCCCAGAAATGGGCTCTTCTTGAAAAAATATTACACTTGAGCTCCAAGCTTGGGCGTAACTCTCTGTATAGTAGTGTATATATCTTTTCCTTTGTGTCATCATCTTGCTTATCGAGTTTTCCATTGGTTGAAAGATATCAACAGAGTCTTCAGTTTACTTAGGATTCGCAGATGGTGCCACTTGTCATACACGAAACTTGGCTTCCATCGCTTGGGATGTTTACTTACCCGAGGGTCGACTGATGGCTTAAGGTGGCGATTGTCTAGGGACATCAACGAATAATGTGGCTGAATATAACATCGTTATAAATATTTTACGCGATTCCATTTCACATGGCATTCATTATGTATAAGTTCGTCTGGACTCCCAGTTAGTAGTATGCCAGTTGAACAACAATTACCGTGTGCGATACCCTTCTCTACTCCGATGATTCCTACATGTACAACTTTTTGAATGACATTTTGATTTTATTACTTATAGTCACATTCCTAAAATTTCTAATTATGTATCCGATGCATATGATAATTATGTTTTAGATTGGCATTTGTCACATAACTAAATTAAATAAAACACATTCACCAATGTACACATTATAATATAAGTAAAGTCGAAAACCAATGTTTTTATATTTCATTTCTCCAAAAATATGGTGTTATAGTACAAAATTGGGGCTCACACCCTCAAAATACATATACAGCTGAATAATACAATGACCATGAAATCTACGCCTGTGGCATCGAATGTGTGTCATGATAACATACTACGATGTTTGCGAGATGCCGGAAGAGTCGCACCCACGCACAGGGCACACCCACCACTTTTCGTTGCATCACCTCTGGAAGATCCTCTACATGAACCATGGGAATCCTGTGCATTAAACGAGACATGTTGCCATGCACATTTTGAAGCACTCTCTCCACATCTCCTCCCACTGGTTCATCCCCCCGGTTCCTTCGTCAGTGACGTGGGAATCCATTCGGTCGTCGTGGACCTATGTCTACACAACAAAGAATTTTTGTTAAAATAATTGACACCATCCAAAAACATTTGCATTTTTTATTCTATTTAAAAAAAACACAAAAAAATGAAATATATTCGAAAATTGTTTCATACCTATATCACCATAGGTGGAGCCTAGTGGTAATGGCATGTCTAGATCTCCTTTGTAGTCGATCCCCGCATAAGGGTGGTCGTCCAGGGCTATCACCTGCCGACGCCACCAGAAGAAGAACTCATCGTTGTAGGGGGTTGGTACCCTACCACCTCCCAACCGCTTCATCACCTCAGTCCACCGTGACATGGTTGGATGTGGTCTATGTGGATACATCTTAACTCTAGGGATCAATCCTAAAACCTACTCGAATAAAAAACTACACAAGATAGATGCGAACCCGAAATTCCTCTTCCTACCTTATTTGTAGTATGTCAACTAGCTCTTCATGTTAGCCACTAGTGAGGTGCACCAATCATACACTTTGGGTCGTAAGCACTCCATGGAGTAGAAAATCAGTGGCCTTGATGCTTGGTGCAACTAGGGCGAACCCATGATCCATGTAAGCACGAGAACTGCGATCTTTAAACTTAGATTGTTGATTTCCCTAATGGGGAGTTGGCTCCCTACTTTTTTTGTGCCTGCAACACAATGAGTGGTGATGTAATCCTCTATGTTCATGCCACTCCAAACTCCCTTGGATTTGAGGTAAACCACCTCACCCCGATGTGACAATCCTGTAATAAAGTAGATATGCTCAACTTCAATTCTCAATGGTTGTACATCGAGGTTGAAGGCCTCTGTATCTGGATCCCAAAAGTTCATCAACATTTGGAGCAACCTCACTTGAGCCCTCATCCCTTTAAGAGCCCAAAAATTATAAAGCCTGTATGATTTTAATGCTAATTGGGCCCATGGATCTCTTTCCACTGCAACATCAACTTCCTCATGTTTTCTTTCCCTCCATTCAAGTACCATTCTGCAAGAAGAATTCTGTTTTTGATTCAAATTTCTTTAAAAAAAAACAATTCGCGGACTTGTACGTGGGATGTTGTGGTAACAACCGCGTATAGGGATGCATATATGCAGTCTGGCTTTGCCTTTTCCATGTACATGCCTCCATATACACGACCCGATGATCTACAACCAGCGTACACCCTAATTCCTAAATTGCACCTTAAAAAACACAATAAAGGAGGCCTAATTTAATATTCTAATCCAATAGAAATGAAGAGGAGGGATAAAGTACTTACTTGGTCCAAATGGTTTTCAATTCCGTTGCTCGTAGCTCTCGCAATAGACACTTGAAGGTCGTGGGCAATTTGGTCCAAAATGCACTATTTGGGTAAAAATGTGAAATGGTATGGTAAAATTGGTTATTTTTACTATTTATAGAATTTTTTTATCCCCTTCACATAGTTTTTGCTAATATTTTGGCCTAGTGGACGAATAGTGCCATGGAAGGAGTTGGTTTTGGAGGTTTTATCCAGGGATTCTTGTAGTTTCTAGCGTCATGTTGCTCATTCGTGACTTTGGCAGGTATTTTCTTTTACCAAGCATATAGGATAGGTCGTCACTCCATTTTGTACACTTGCATTATCCTCTGACTGCGATTCATCTGACTTAGGTACGAACCCATTTGTTTGCGACATAGAACCTCCTTACTGCTACTAGAAGTGTCATTAGTGAATGGTAGAGGCTGACCAAACATGGGTGCCCTAGTTAGAACCTCTGTGCCATCTGGTGCCCATGTAGAGATTATTCCATAAAGACTGAGTGTCCTTTATAGTTCCAATATGACTTTGCGTTCGAGCCTCATATTCTTACTCATACGCATGCTGGCCCATACCTATGGGACTCCCATTGAGTCTTGTTTAAGCTCTTTTTTGACTCTCTTAAAAAGTGAAAATATTGCCAACTTAACTTGTCTCTTTCACACTCGTTAATTGGATTTGAAAATATGTCTATTTGGTGTAAGTTTAACCCTTTTTTCAGACCAAGTAGACTAATTTCAAAAAAGGAATACTCTAGTCACTAGTGGCTAGAAGAGTTCTACTAGGTATTGTTTTATACTTTTTCGGGCATAGGGGACTAAATTTATGAAAAAGGAAATTCTTTGGAGTTAAGTTGTAATTGCATATCATTCTCTTGCTTGTAGTATTGAGCCTATTTCCGGTTCCCACTTTCACATTATAAGCTTATTATCTTAGCAATTTTCATCATCATCCAAGGAGAGCCTTGTTTATATCCTTTGCAGCTTGTCACCCTATACCCTACAAGGAAATATTCCCCCGAGTGTCCATATCCTTCATGCACCTCCTTGCATTGAGCATAGGTATGTTCCACTATTGGAGCTAGTTGCTTACTCATGACACTTGTTTCCTCCTCTGTATCATAACATTCCTTTGTTTATGAAAAAACAAAAAAGATGGGTGACAAAAGAATAGTCTCATGTTGGTAGCAGTCGCGTCGTCTTTGAACATAGAAAAAACTTTTGAGTCCACTTTTCATCCAAAGTTTGGGTTTAGCATGACCTTAGGAAGCTGAGCTTGTTACTTAGAGTTTACTCCTCCGACTAGTTACTCTTCCAGTCCCTATGGAGATTTTGATTGGTGCCTCATGCATCACAAAGTTTCATCATTGAGTTTATGCTTCTAGAGTCCTCCATATGTCTCATGCTCTTGTTCAAAGGATGTCTATAAGCCCGTGTGGGCCATTTCTTAGAACTCTTGACTTTGCATGTCGACCATACCCTCGGTGTATCTCGAAATTACATGAAGCTGTAGTCCTACCGTGCACCTTGGTCCTACTTTCCTTATGGGTAGGTAACCTTGAACCCAATAGTCGACATCTCCTCATTGGTCGTTGATTGGGGGGTTTCCCTTGTGTTTGACGACCACAAATCTATTCGCACATTGGGATTCGTGTAGTGTATTGGATTCCATTATCCTTATTGGTGGTTTCCTCACCTTTTTCGGCAGTTTTCGTTATTGGCTACTATTCAGAGGGTCTTTTTCGTGCATTGCTTGCACCTAGTGCTTGCAAAAGACACACATGGTCGTTGGTTCGTGAACATGTTTGAGTTTGAGTTCCTTCAAATCATCAAGATACTACTTTATACCTTGTGTTGACTGATGAGAAATGCCTTGATGCTATCCTTTCAACATGTCTCTTTCCATCGACTTCAACTCATCTATTCTGTAAATGAGGCCTAGATTCCTATGAGTACCTAGAGGCTTGCAATCATCAGTGGTAGGTTCTCTCACCATCGATAGTTGGGAATACATCAATGTCTCCTGATCGATGGATTCTTCAAGTGTTTTACCTCAACACCTTTATTCACACTTGTATGAATGTAATCGATGCCTTGATACCTAATTTCATTATCGGTAGGCTGTCTCACGTTTGTTAATGGTATACCTTAATGACCGATAATCAAACGAAGTCTCATTGTGTTCGACCTCAACTCCTTTATTCACATGATGTAGACTTGCACCTTTGGCGGATCCTGTACTAGAAGACTTGAAGACAACAATTCATAGTCGCAGCTATCCTAAGTTATTGATATCATTCATTAGACCAATACCTATATGACTTCAATGATCGTGGGAGATCATATTGTACTCCATTGTATACATATATCTTCAGATTGATTTTGAGACTGGTTTTCATTGGGTCTTGTTCATGACTACGACAACCTATGGCATGTATCTACTTTTGTATTGCCTATTCACAACCATGACCAACTGTTTGGTATATTTCCACATGGATCTGCAGTGTAATTCAAATTGGCAGCCATGTGCACAAAGTCATTATGGATTGTAATATTCTTATGAGCAACTAGTTCGTCTAGCTAGGTCTCCATTACTCCACTTCTGGGAATTATAATGTATTTCAACCATCTCAGATAGTCCTCTGACCTCACACATTAGGGGGCATCTGTTATAGAAAGATTTGCCTCACCCTATGCAACTTGCTCAGAAGGAATTTTCCATTTCCCTATGTAGACTTGAAGTCCCTTTTTGCAATTCCTGGAGCCAAAAATCATATTTTTCCACATATACGCACCCTAATAGCTATACAACATGCGTATATGTAGGTTGCACCATTACAACCCGCGTACATCCGAATTTGTGCCCAAAAATTAAAAATGGTGTCGGGTTTCTATGTCATGTCATGATATCCATGATCCTTGACCTTCCATATACTGGAAACATTCCGAATCAACCCTTCAGTTCCATTTGAAGGCTATAAATGAGTCGTATCCAAGCTGTGGAAGGAGGAGACAAATTCAATTTTGAGAGAAAAATTACTTTGGAGAAATTATTCACTTCATATTGAGTCTGCATCCCTTTGTCCTTTTAAGTATGAACACATTGTTCAACCCCCAAGCTCTTTCCTCTTTGATGGAGAACCTCATTGTCTCTCTTATATGAGCTTGCCTTTGGTGGAGGATTGAAGTGGTGGAGGCCCAGCTGGAAGGGACTTAGTTTCTCGGTTCCGAGACGTGTAGACACAAAAGTTTGTCATTCATACACTTCTGTTGATCATATTTGAATAGAAATACTATTTTCTCGTCCAATTAATGTCTTGCAAATATTTGAATTGTTATTCCATGGGCATATTTGTTTTGAATATTGATGGATTATGCTATTATATGTGCTAAGTTTATATATTATCACTATATGATTGCGTATCTTGGTTGTTGAGGACAAGTTGCAGGTATATAGCTTTGAGTCGAGTGCTCAACGATGGTCTTCTTTGAATGTCTGGGCGAGGTAGGCTCTTTATCTTGTCTTGTTAGCATCTTTGTTTATATAGCATACTTGAGATTATAGTTGATTTTTGCAGTCATTCCGTCTGTTGTGGTTTACCCCATGCCATATAGTGATTTTCCTCGTAACAAAAAACAATACAACTAACCCTTGGTACGATAATGAATGTAAAATTGTTAGAAAATCCATTAGGGATGCTTCCAATGAGTCATTAAAATACGATAAGATAAATAGATACAAAACCTTAATTAAAAGGAATAAAAAGGCTATATAAATAGAAAACAAGATAAGCTTTTGAACCTATTTAAGATAGATCCTAAGAAATTCTAGAGGTGAATTCTAACTCGTAAAACCAAAGGAAATAATAGGATTCACTTGAAGGATTGAAATTTCTACCTTAAAAATGTTTATGAATCCCCCGATGTCATGGACACCATTCCAAACAGTTCTACAAAGGATGAAGTGTTTTCTATAGAAGACATTAAGTTAGGGTTAAGTGGCTCTCAAAAGGAAAAGCTAAGGACATTGAAGGTTACCAAGCTGAAATATTAAAAATTGGAGGAACTGTCCCCATCCCTCACATACATAAGCTCTTCAATTTAACTACCCAACAAAGTTTCCCAAAAACTTGGACTCAAAGCCTCATCGTACCTATTTTTAAAAGTGGAGATAAAAACAATCCCTCTAATTATAGGACCATAATGATTAACGCTAGTTTGTCTAAGATATACAGAAGTATTTTGGAAAAGAAGATTAGTACACGGCTAGAAAGCAATGGGATATAGATAAAGGATACGTTTAGAATCATTGTAGAGGAGTGTCGTAATGATAAAATTGATCTCCTTTTTTGTTTCATTGATTTTAGAAAATATTTTGACACTGTGCCCAGGAGTAACCTTTGAAATAGGTTAGAAGAGATTAAATCCCCTTTCAAGTTAAGAGATGCTGCAGTAAGACTTCATGAGAAAATTATTGCCAAGTTTATGAACACTAAGGGCTGGATGGAAGAAATTCATTGTAATATAGGAGTCCAACAAGGTTTCCCCCTATCCCCTACCCTTTTCAACATCTATATTGATAAGTTGGAAGATTGTTTGGAGGATGCAGGTTGTGTTGGCCTAACTTTCGCTAATATAATCATCATCCTTGTAAAGCCTACCTATTTCAAGATTCAAAATAAATAAATATATTCAACAATCTCCTATTGAAATGACTGAAATTTAGTTTATAATTTCTTTCATTCATTTTCTCATACTTGGAATAAACCAGTAATAAGGAGTAACAACATAATAATGATAACAACATAATAAACATAATAATGATAACAACATCATGATACATACCTCCACCTTCAGGTTGTTTATCCAGTCCCTTTTCTGTTTGATCCTGTTCTTGTTCTTGCCTAGACTGAACATTAACCTCCCAACCAATTAGGAACAACCTCTCCGTCTCCCTAGCTCCAGGAATCCTTGTGGTTTCCTGGCCCCCGAGCCCAAAATTCCTAGCAACAACAGTGCCATGTGAGAGTTCCCCAAAACAATTCTTCCAATTTCCTCCTACTCCTCTTTCAGAAATTCTCAAACCAAAATAAAAATGAGAGCCTCTTCCAAGTCCTCCCCTCCTCTCTCAAGTCCCCCTCATTAATTCCCAACAACCTTACCCCCCCCCATTAATTCCCAACAACCTTATCCCCCCATTAATTACTTCACCCACCTTTTAATAATAAAATAATAAAAGACTCGTTAATATATTTTATTAATTAATTAAATTTAAATTAAAGACTATGATCAAATTAATCAATTTGGGTTGTTACATACACCCACCCTTCAAGAAACTTCATCCCAAAGTTAGAGTAATTTACAATACAAGGGTAACGACACACGATTCATACATCC
>ML851423.1:0-10156 GCA_009831015.1 Picea engelmannii
CATTTTGGCTCAATCTTCAATATCAAAAGATTTTCCATGGATCTTGAGGCTTTGATACCAATTGATATTCCCAAGAAGGAGATATACAAGAGAAGGTGACCATGCAAGCCATAGCCCGACTTCTAACCAAACTCTCCTGAGGGGCGCAAATTTGAACAGGGGCACACCATTGGTATGCTTGACCAAGCAATGGGGATCCAAACGAGGATGATCCAAAAGTGGCCAAGAGGCTTTGGAGATCTCATAATGATCTTTGGGATCAGTGGTTGAAGCACACTGCAACCATGGAAGAGGGCCCAGTCACTTCATCCCAAAAAATAAAAAACCAACAAGGGTGCAAACCCCATATGGTCTACCCTCCTTTCTGCCTTGGAAAACTAGAAGGAAATGGCATGATGATAATCTTATTGATTGCCAAACCAATGCATGGACTCAATCTTTCTCGAACCAATCCTTTGTCCATTAAATCCTAGACTTGTCTCTTGACTTTTTCATTTTCCTGTAGTGTCAACCTGTATGCTTCTTTGTTTGGTAAAATGGCTCCAAGTATAAGATCAATGTGATCGCTTATACTCCTGATCGATGGAAATGAACAAGATAGTTCATCAACTACTATATCAACAAACTCTCCCAGCAAATTCTATATTTCTTTTGGTAAATCATCCACTCTTGTACTGGTGAAAACAATTTTAGGTTTTATGACCACAATAAATTATGTGTCTTCCTTCTTCTTAACCTCATTAAGAATTTCCTTTCCACTCATGAGAAGTAGAGTGTTTCTTGTCTCTCTTTTTACTTCTTTATCCTTAATCAGTAGCAACATGTGTGTCCTCCCATTCTTCTCCAGGGTGTATGTGTTCTTTCTCCCATCATGAATCACATTTCTGTCATATTTCCATGGTCTATCCAGCAATAGATGACAAACATCCATGGGAATGAAATCACATAATATTTCATCCTTATATCCTCCTATTTTAAATTCAACTAAACATTGTGTACTGACATTTACTTGATGTCCTTTTTGTATCCACAAAACTCTGTATGGGATCGAATGTACGATAGTCTCTAGCTCCATCTTTTCTACCATCTCTATAGACATGAGATTGTCTATGCTACCACTGTCCATGATGACTTTACATACCCTATCTTTGGTCTTGCAAGCAGTCCAAAAAAGTATGTTCCTTTGGGTTGGGTTCTCTACCTCCTTCTCTGGCATTAAGAGAACTTTCCTCATCATTAAATATCTTATACCCTCAGCATCTTCTGCCTCATCATTCCATCCTTGTGCTTCGGCAATGTGAGTTTCACCACCTTCTTTCCTCCTATCTGGACACTCATAAGATTTATGTCCAGTTTTTCCACAAACAAAAAATTTCACTTCACCTCCTCGGCCTCTTCCTCTCCCTCTGGTACGAGGAAAAGTATTTCTATCAGCATATTGTCCTCTCTATCAGCTTCCCCCTCTCTCAGTTTGGGTTTGAGGTTTCTTCCCCTCTTCTTTAGATTTCTGAGTTCCATCTTGGGCAATTGTTTTACCTCTGTCCTGACTTCTGCCTTGGCCTCTTTGACCTTTCTTTCGGCTCACCTTCTCTTCAGCTTTCAGAGCCATATGATAAGAATACTCTACATTCCGAAGGGTCATCATTCTCATATTGTCTTGAATGTCATATTGTAGACCATTCATGTACATGGCAACCCTTTCATCATCGCTTTCTCGATGACCTACTCTCCTATTTATCTTGTAGAACTCTTCAATGTCTTCTTTCATTGACATCAACTTCTGTCTCAAATTCTACACTCTTCGAAATAGAGTAATTTGATAATCCTTGGGTATGAATTTGGCTTTCATCTTCACAACCATTCTATCCCAACTCTTGATTTTCTGCTTACCTTTGCAGCATTTGTCAGCCTGCAGTTCATCCCACCATAATGTTGTTTTCCCATTAAGTCTTCTGACATCGTGCTTGACCTTCTTGTCTTCCTCGACATCCTCATAGTCAAAGTACTTATCCAGATCCCTAATCTAGTCTAGAAGCTCCTCAACATCCAAGTTCTCCTCATACATGAGAATCTCCATTTTTTCCCTGGGACATATCCTTGCAATAGCCCTGAATAGGCGTTCATCTGTAGCATCTTCGGTTGCCTCTTCTTATCCTTCATGTCCAACTTCATTTTCACTTTCAGCTTCACTGATATCCCCAACATTAACTATTCACCTCTATGTTGTCTCCATGGCATTAAGCCTAGCACGTAGTTCGTATATTTCTCTTTCCACTGTTGGATCAAGCATTGACATGGGCCTATATATTCTTCTTAGCGAAATGGCTATAAAAAAATTTCTCTTCCTCTGCTACAAAAAGCAAACAAATTTTTTTGTGCTCTGATACAACAATTGACTGCAGACCCCCCCAACCCTCAGGCCAAGGTCCGTGCGGGATCTTTCTAAATCTACCTCCTTGAGTCTAATTGACTCCTTGATTTTCCTTTGGGGAATATCTCATAAACTCATGGTGTATCCACAGGTCCTTATGAGTTGAGCTTGCATGAGCAAACACTAGGCATCAAATCTTATCTTCTCACCAACAATGAAATTGCATCTTTCGCCAAATCGAAACTTCGGGTTTTGCGATTTTGTGATCATTGTTGTCGAAGTTCTTCGCCCGTCCACTTGACGAAACCTGAAATTCTGAAATGTCGAAGTCTTTGGCCGCGTCCTCCTCTTATTCTAAATTGTGTTTCATGAATTCATGAATTCTAGAGCAAGGAACCCCAATCTTGTATCCCAAAGTGTCGAATTGTCGAATCCCAACACGTTCAACAATTTTTGGCTTGTCGATGGGTTTTTTGCCTTTTCAGGGTTTCGGAATTTGTGATTTCACGAATCTTGACGTGAGGTTTATTGACTCTCCAATCCTTGAACCTTAAAATAGTCAATGGAGTCTGACTCTGACTATTGACGAAAACTTGCCACCTTTCCTCTCAAACTATACTATGTTTCTAACGTGGGCTCTCGTCACCTGTCACCCAAGCTATCGTCTTTCGAAACTTGAGCTATCCTCCTGTCACTATTTCCTCTGTCCTTTCAAATTTTTGAACTCCAAAATAGTGGCTATACAGAATCAATGGATGACAGTCACCCTCCTGATCTGATGAACCACGTGATTTAAGGCTTTCAGGTACCGGGAGTCCGAGACTCTCGATCCCAGAACATTGTCTTCTCAGGTTTCCAACACCCGAAGTGCCAAAATCCCAAAATCCACACAAATATCCTGTCATGAATTGCGACTTCTGGGTATTTCACTCCACTGTATCCTGACCGCTTGTCATCAGGACCTCCGAAACTCCAAACTTCGAAATTCCAAATTTTTGAAAAATCCGCTCCTTGCCTTCACACACAATAAACCAGTTCACACTTCGTTAGTTCGAGTGACCAAGGATTTTGCCCACACTTCGAACATACAACCTCACAAATGACAAAATGATCTCAATGGTCCAACAATAGAGATCAATGGTCCACATTGGATCCTACCTCTCAAAGGATGGATTCGTCCAACGCTTAACTTCCCCATAGCTCTCCTGAATCCTATGATCCTTGCTATTTCATGAATTCTCCATAGAGAATTACGACCATTCTATTCTTCCCTCAAGAACCTCTATGGAACAAGCCAATGTTCTTTTACTATAACTTAACCTTATGCACAAATATTATGCTTCGTTCCTTCCTTCAAACACTTCAAAGGAGCTACCCCTTCTGATCTTTCTCTGGTAAATTCAAGCCTCAAAAAAAGGACTCTAGTCACACTCCTTGTGCCATACCTTCAAATACTTCTATGTATTTGAACTCTCGACTATGTGCACCTTCTGTAAAAAAAATCTTTCTCTCTTCCACCTTAGTTAATAACTCTTAAGGACTCATCTAGCTTGCACATGCCTTGCACGACTCCTGTGCTTCACTTGCACTTCTACTGGAATGAGAACAATGGTATCCCTCTTGAGATTTCAGAGATAAACTATGAACCTTTTTCAATGCACTCCTTATGGACACTTTATTCCACTCCTTGCAGGAACTTCTCTCACTCAAGAAGAGAAACAATTGAAACGCATTTTCTCTCTTTCAAACTTCAAACATCCAATGTGAAATCATACATACAACATAGTATTTCAAGTGATTGCATAGAAAATAGAATAAACAACTATCAACATACCAGTCAGCATGTATACACAGAAAACATCATAACACCATGAGTCTGATTCAAAGCTTCATATATTAATTCAAAGCTTATGTACATGGGTTCTTCTCTACAACTTTCTGCTACAACTTTCTTCTTCTTCTAGTCTATGCTAATGTTACAATGATCTAATGAATTTGATAATACAAAGATGAGGGTTTTTATATCTATTTTCCCTCCTGTTCTTCTAAACTGTCTAATCATTAATTAAAACCTACCTACTTTCATTAACTATGCATAAATGCCTCTACCTTCTATAGATGAGAGTGAATCGCTCATGATCTGTATACAATATGCAAGTATGCTTCCCTTTAACCATTACATTAATTCTTCAAAAACATTTCAAAAATGTGCATTGGAGGTCTTCCAGCTATCTTTCGCCTTTTACATTGCTTGCTTGGCTGACTGCCTACGATGCTCCTTCATCTCAACCCTTTTGATTGGTTCTTTTGTTTCATCAACAATGGAAAGTATGGATGAGGACAATACCATATTTTTCCTAGGAATAATTGCTTCTATTATTTTTTTCCTCGTATTTAACAAAGGATATTTTACTTTTCGAGGTGACCTACTTTCCTTCTCTTCGCACAGGGTTTCGCAAAGTCCTTTCTCTATAGCTGAACATGTTGGCCCGAAGTCTTGTTTGGATGTTTCTTTTTCCAGATCCACAGGTCCTTCCATAATTTGTTGAGGGTAGTTTGTCGAGATTTTCCATACATGACCAACCTCATGGAATGCATGAATCACCACAATATTTATAATTACATGGTGGGTGAGACCCTCTCATTTTTGGGATTTTTGGACACTCGGGCCATGTTTTGTAGGATCTTCCATAGAAAGAAAGGAATACTTATCAACTTGGGATGTCTGAGGTGATGTATTAGATTTAGGTGATACCTAAAGATGATGTCACATCTCATCCCTCATGTTAATGTTTAAGCCATTATTATAGTTCTTTGCATTTCATAAAGATAAGAGCATAATAAGAACAAGATCACTGAGAAATAGAAATGCACAAGAGACACAACATTTATCCTGGGAAACCCTCTAAGGGAAGAAAACCCAACAAAAACTTCCTTATCATAAATAGCTTATACAATTTTCAAGAGATAACTCAACCAATACAGAAAATTCCTCCTCAAGAGATGCACCACCCTTCTTCTCCTCTCACCAACTTGAATTGTAGCTTGCCTCATAAGAGAATGAGCAAGTGAAGTGTGTGTAAGAAGTGAGGCACTAGCCTCTTATTTATATCAATCTGGCACGTTTGAGGAGTCACCATCTAGTAGGGCCGACCTCTCACTCTGGGTGGGTAAATCCACCTTTAATTAATTCTGGCCCTTTCATTATAACTGTTGGGGCCGACTTCTTATTCTGCACTTTGCAATTGTCCGATGACCAATCCGCAAAAGGGGATTTGGTCCTTATACAATTACCGACATGATTAATCCTCAATGGGGATTAATCTAATAATAAAAAGAATAATAATGACATGATTAATCATCAATGGGGATTTAATCCAATAACAAAATAATAATAATGATTAATCCACAATGGGGATTTAATCCAATAATAAGAATGCTCTTCGCAGTTACATTATTTCAACACTCCCCCTTAACAAGAAGGGTATTCTTCATCAGCATCATGCGAGAGAGGTCTGCATCATCGGTGGAATCTCGAGGATAGTATCATAAATATCATCTTGAACAATTGTCTAGCACATTTACGAGTCATCGAAAGTTTTCTTCATCAGAAGCATCATCATTCTTAAAAGAATGCTATCATCATCTGCATCAAACATGTATCAGTAAAAAATGATACCTCATCACAGCACTAGGATGTCACATCATAGTACTACAATATCTTAACATCATAGCTCAGTGTCAGTCACATCTTGCTTTACGTCTAACAACTAGGTCAGAAGCAAGTAATATCATCATCTCGCTTTACGTCTAACAACTAGGTGAGAAGAAAGGAATCACAACGTCATGCTTTACGTCTAACAACTAGGTCAGAAGCATGAATCATCTTGATTTACATCTAACAACGAGGTCAGAAGAAAGGAACATCAACATCTCACTTTACGTCTAACAACGAGGTCAGAAGCGAGGAATCATCGACATTATGCTTTACGTCTAACAACTAGGTCATAAGAATAACTCATCTTGATTTACATCTAACAACGAGGTCAGAAGCAAGGAACACACGACGTCATGCTTTACGTCTAACAACGAGGTCAAAAGCATGACTAATCTTGCTTTACGTCTAACAACTAGGTCAGAAGCAAGGAACTAGCGGCATTATGCTTTACGTCTAACAACTAGGTCAGAAGCAAGGAACTAGCGGCATTATGCTTTACGTATAACAACTAGGTCAGAATCATAACTCATCTTGCTTTACGTCTAACTGCGAGGTCGGAAGCAAGGATTACACGACGTCATGCTTTACGTCTAACAACGAGGTCATAAGCATGACTCATCTTGCTTTGCATCTAACAGCAAGGTCAGAAGCAAGGAACACATCTACTCCCCCTTTCAGGGAAGGTCCTTTCGGACAATACCAATCTTTTCTCGAAAGTGTTCAAACTTTACATGAGATAGAGGCTTAGTCATTACATCAGCAACATGTTCATCCATGCTAATGTACTGGAGCTTCAGGGCTCCTTTTTGTACCATGTCGTGGATGAAATGATAGCGGATCTCTATGTGCTTTGACCTGTCGTGGAACACAGGATTCTCTGTCATTTTAATACAACTTTGATTATTACATAGAATTGTGGTTTCTCTCATCTCCAAATCAAATAGGCATGTCAACAACTTTCGAATCCATATAGCTTCACAGCTAGCAGAACATGCAACAATGTACTCTACTTCCACTATACTGAGAGAAATACTGGATTGCTTCCTACTCTGCCACGAGATCATAGTTGATCCCAAACTGAAACAACATCCAGAAGTTCTTTTTCTATCAGCAACACTTCCTGCCCAATCTCCATCAATATATCCAATCAGAGTGAAGTCATGATCTCCATCATAGATGAGACCATAATCCATTGTACCCTTAAGGTACCTCATCACATGTTTTGCAACCACTAAATGAACACGTCTGGGCTCCACCAGAAACTGACTCAATGTGTTCACTACAAAACAGATGTCTGGTCTGGTGTTTGTTAGGTACATTAGTGATCCAATAATCTATCTGTACAGAGTGGCATCTATCAATTCTGACGAAGTATCGACCAGTAGCTTCATCTTTTCTTCCTTGGGTGTATTCATGGAATTTCATTCAAGCATGTCGAATCTCTTCAGGATTTTGACCGTTTACTTCCCCTGATTAAGGAAGATTCTTTCCGGACTCTGCCATACCTCAAGACCTAAGAAGTAATGCATTAGGCCAAGGTCTTTCATTTCAAATTCAGTGACAAGTCTATGTTTACATTCAACGATGAGATTTTCTTCTCCATTTAAGAATAAGTCATCCACATACAGTAATAGTATTACTGGTTCATTATCCATGATCTTGAAGTAGAGATTTGAATATGCTTTACTCTTGGTAAAGTCCAATCTCGTCAAGAAACTATCTATACGGCCATACCAAGATCTGGGAGCTTGCTTCAATCCGTATAAGGCTTTCTTCAATCGAAAGACATGAGACTACCTATCTTCAACCTCAAATCCTTGGGGTTTCTCTATATACACTTCCTCTTCAATGACACCATTCAGAAAAGCTGTCTTCACATCCATCTGGTGCAGCTTCCATTTCACAATGGCAGCAAGAGCTATAATGGTTCTGATCGAAGTGTATTTGGCCACAGGAGTGAATGTCTCTTCATAGTCGATTCCTTCCTTCTGGGAAAATCCACGAGCGACAAATCTTTCTTTATATTTCTCAATACTTCCATCAGCAGCATGTTTTATATTGAATATCCATTTTGATGATACCACATCCTTACTCTTCGGTCTGGGAAGAATTTCCCATACATCATTCTTTATTATGGATTGGTATTCCTCTGTCATGGCATCTACCCATTCCTTCTTCTAGATGGCCTCTTCAAAACATGTAGGTTCTTCATCAAGTAGATTGCACATCAAAGCCGTGTAACTGGAGAATGGCTTTGGTTTCTTTACCTGTCTCATGGTTCCTTCTGGAATACCATACTTCTCTCCATATTGAATAAGCTCTCTTGCCCAAGAAGGCTTTCTTTTATGGGAGAAGGTCATCTAAGGAGGTTCTTGAACTTCTGTTATATCATGATCTTCAAGAGTCTCCTCAGGGGAAGCTATGACTTCCCTTACAGGTTCTGCAAATCTAGGAACTTCCCTCACGGATTCTCTTGTCCTGGGATTTACAGGTTCCTCTTCACATACCTCTTCAAGCTGGCATCTTCTCGATTTCTTAAGTGTAGCTTATTCATCAAATTTCATGTCCTTGCTAATCTCAATATCACGGTGGCCAGGTATGTAGATTCTAAAGGCCTTGGATACCTCACAGTATCCCACAAATATTCCCGTCTTTTTGGAGGGCTCCAGTTTGTTCCTTTTCTCTTTCGGTATATGAACAAACACTGGACAGCCAAATATTTTGAGATGGCTTACTTCTGGCTTCTTTCTAGTGAACATTTGTTCTAGGGTATTGAACCCAAGTGCACTATAGGATAGTCTGTTCTGCACATAAACAACTACCATAGCTGCTTCTTCCCATAAGCACATAGGAATATCTTGATCATGAATCATGGTCTTCACAGCTTCCATAATCATTTTGTTCTTCCTTTCAGCTACACCGTTTTGTTGGGGATTGTAGGGAGTAGTTAGTTCCCTCTTGATCTCGACGTCCCTGCAGAAGCTTATGAACTCCTTCGAGGTATATTCTCCTCCATTATCTGACCTGAGTATCTTAATATTTCTTTCGGAAAGATTCTCTATCAAGGATTTCAATTCCTTGAATTTACTAAATACTTCATCTTTATATTTTAAGAAATATATCCAGGTCTTATGAGAATAATCATCAATAAATGATACATAGTATACATACCTGCTAATGGAGGATTTTGGCATTGGGCCCCACACGTCTGAATAGATGAGTTCCAATGCTCCTTATGCTTTTCCTTCCCTTTTCGGAAAGGGGTTCTTGATGTTCTTGCCTTGCTCACATCCATTGCATATGCCTTCCTGATCAACCTTGAGTTCTGGTAAACTTGTGACAGCTTTGCCTATGTATGGTAGCACCTTGTAGTTTATGTGATCCAATCTTCTATGCCAAAGTTCGCATGAATTTTTTATGGCATGGGTCATAGCAGTTTCTGGGTGACCCTTCAGTTTGTATAAACCATTTTCTTCATTTTCGATGACGATTTCTTCATTAATGGTTTCTCCCTTAGCCCACATAAGAACTTCTCCATCTATGAAGGCAACTCTATAGCCTTTCTTGTCTAAAGCTGATATGGAGAGTAAGCTCTTCTTTAGGCCTGGTAGATAGAGTACGTCTTTCATTGTTATTGAGTTTTCTGAATCAAGCTTGTAGTTTGATTCTCATATTCCCTTGATGGGATATTGATAATCATCTCCAAGAGTTACTTTTTGAGAAAATTTATTTTCTGAAATACAAGAGAGAGTTTTCTTCTTACCCGTCATATGCTTTGATGCACTGCTATCAATGAGCCATGTGTCTTCTCCAGGTGATACAGATCCTGAGAGAGCTGAGATCAAGACATGGCCCTTAATCATCTTCATAGGTGGTTATTCATCTTCGGAAATATGAACATGTTGTCTTTTGTGCTTCCTCTTGTACTCTTCTTTTCTGACTGGACAATTGTTTTCCTTGTGTCCCATCTTATCACACTGATAGCATTGTATATATGAGATATCTCGTCCCTTGAGTTGTCCTTTCTTTTGAAAATTTCTTGAATGAGATTCTTGATTGTTGAATTT
>ML851423.1:11949-24892 GCA_009831015.1 Picea engelmannii
TAAAATAAACATAATATAATTAAAAAAAAATGTTTAAATATTTAAGCATATATTTTTTTTCAATTAATAAGTTTATTATATATATATATATAGAGAGAGAGAGAGAGAGAGTTAATAACCACAATAATATTATTTTTTGTTTATAGGATTAATCAACTTTAAATTTGTTAGTTTTATTGGTCAAATTATTTTCATGATTGAATAGTTGGGAAAAAAATTGAAAACATTTTAAATTTAGAAAGCTATGAAGAACTCTTTTATTACAAATGTTTTGAAAATTAGATTTATTATCTTTGTAAATTGTAAAATAAAAGTAAAAACATTTTCCATCATTTACACTATTATAAACATAAATTAAAATGCATCCATAATGTTATTTTTTTTTTCTTGAAGAAAAGAACACCTTATTTGATGAAAAGGTGGTTATATATTTAAAGTGAAATGTATTAATCATTAAAAAGATAAGAGATTGCATAGTGTTGATATTAATATATAATTCATAAACTTAGATAAATAGGTAGTCAATGCACAATTATGATAAAAGGAAATAATATAGAATAAAGAGTATCAAATAGTAATACATATACTAATCCTTGATTTGATTCTACTACATGAAAGAGTTTTCATTGTAAATCAGAATTCCATTTTCCAAACATTATGTGGAATGAAAACTTCTCAACCTAATGAAAGTGTGAGGTTTTTGAGGTAATATTAGAGAATAACAAGTATCAAATACTAATAAGAAAAATATATGTTTATCCTTTTTCATGAAATAAATTTCATTGTAAATCAAAATTCATATTTCTAAGATTCATAAGGAATACTAACCTCTCATAAGGATGAAGATATCAAATTATCTCATCTCCCATATTAATTTTCTATACGGAAAAAGTGAGCTAAATATTTTATTTCCATCAAACTAATAGATAAATATACATACTATAAACCTCCTCCCTTTGGCCATGTTTATTTCTTACAAAGAAACTTTCAGATAAATACTTTTTTGAGAACCGCTTTTATAACTAAATGGATGATTGTGAATAAACTTCTTCGGTCATAGTTTGGTCCAACCTTTTTCACCTTCCCCTTCCCCTCATTGTATGCTTGTTTTAGTTCCAAATGGGACATCACTTTGAGTCACTATAACCTCTATCAACTAATCAAGATAAATGCTTGTATTTAAATTAATTATACTAAGTAAACATTGTAGAATTATGAGGAGAAAATTGAATTAATTAAACATAACAAATAATACAAGTATTGAAGAAAAACATCAAATAACTCAATGCCTGAGATTATTCCTTCTCATTGAATAACTAATACAGTCATATATAGCTTTTAGATTTATACCAATCTCGAAGTTGCTAGAAATCATTTGTGACTAAAGTTGATTTATTGTTTTGTATACATTCTTATATAGATTTTCAATTTATACCAATTTGGATGTTGCTAGAAATCATCTGTGACTAAAGTTAATTTATGTCACTAATTATCTGCAGTTTATGTTGCAAACACTCTAATCCAAATTTGTGGACAATATTGTAACAATTTTCTTCCAATTATATATTACAATAATAAAAATTAAACATTGGATTTTTACTTATGGAAATTGTAGACATGTTATCACAATAAATAATTGTGGCATATTGTTGTTCTTGTTTTAGATCTATCAAGATTCTCTTCAACCAAATTGCTTCACATGTTGCTAATGTTGCTGCAATATACTCTGTTGTTGATTGTTTCTTTGAACACCATGATACTACACATGATCCTAGATTGAAAAAATAAATTGAACTATTTTTTCTATCATGAAAAAATCCATCCCAATCACTATTTATATAACCAACCAACCCAAAATTATCTGTCAAAGCATACCAAATGCCAAAATCCAAAATTATCTGTTAAAGTATACCAAATGCCAAAACTGCTTCATCCATAGAGATACCTAAAAGTTATTTTTGATTCTCCAACATGAATATGACTTGGACAATCCATGAATCTAGAATTTGAACTTACTACTTGCACAATATCACACCATGTTGTAGTAATATACATGAGACTTCCTACTAAACTCTTGTAAGATTTAACATCTACCTTTTCTACTCCATCTTCTATAGAAAAAAATTCAATTATATTTATGTATGTGCTCATGGGTTTACAATTTTCCATTTTCCATTTGGGAAGAATATCGTATCATGTTTTTCTTTTTAAATAAAAATACCATAATTAATTTACCTCACTTCTATGCCAAAAAAACAATGCATATAACCCCAGTCAATGATTTGAAATTTAGTCATCATAACCTGTTTGAACTTTTATACTAACAAAATAATTTAGGATGTATATATCACGTCATACACATATAAGAAAGCAATAAGTATATAATTTATACCATATTAATTGATACATAATGTAGATTGAATTTTGATCATGTTAAATATCTTTTATAGAAAATAATTATGTATCCTACTTTGCCATGTTCTTGGAGCTTATTTAAGCCTGTAAGAGATTTTTTTTATTTTTAGACTTTATGTCAATTTTCTATAACTTCTTATCCTTGGAAACTGAACATATATATCTTCTTTCAATACACCAATCATAAAGGATTATTTCAAATAAATTTGATACATTTAATTACGATGCTAAATCTAAAAAAATTCTTATTATACTGAGTATTGTAACAATATCATATGTTACATCATTGTCTATACTTGAATTTTGAGAAAAACCCCTTTACCACCAATCTTTCTTTGTGCTTTTTTATTTGTCACTAACCTTTCTTTGTGATTTTGTATGGAGCCATCTGCTACATACCTTGTTTTGTACACCCATTTTATTGCAAAGATATCCTTTTTAGTAGGAGGATCTACAAGCTCACACGTTACATTTATTTTAATGGATGTAATCTCCTCTTCCACAAATTTATGTCATTCTTCCTTCTTTACTACTTTTTCAAATAATGTTGGCTATGCTTCAATATGGGACATTAAAACATGGTTACAATATCCATGTACATTTTGATAAAATGAGAAGTAGAGAATAGAGAGAAAGAGTAGAGAAGAAATCGTATTCAGTATATTGAGTATATGAGAAAAGAGTACATTGAGAAAAGGGAAAAGAGTTGAGCTAAATAGACTCAATCAAATCAAGAACATCAAGAAATGATAGTACAACTAGCCACGATAGCCAACAGCGTACAGTCAGACTGTTGAGGTTACATTATATTTAACACTCCTTAAACTCATCAGCACTGATAATGCCCAAGTGATGTATATGAAAATAAAAAATGGGTTTTCCGAGTGGATTTGTGAGAATATCTGTGAGCTGATATCGAGAGCCACATAATTGAAGTGTTATTTCACCATTATTGATGAGCTCGTGAATGAAGTGAAAGTGAGTGTCAATATGCTTTCTTTTCTTGTGAAACAAATGATTTTTGGATAGAGCAATTGTTGAGGTGTTGTCATAGAAGATAGGAGTTGGCTCCTTTTTTGTATGTGACATATCATTCAATATTCTTCTCAACCACACAGCTTGACAGGAAGCTGAGGTAGCATCGGCATACTCTTCCTCTGCATAAGATATTGATATAATTGGTTGCTTCTTTGATGCACATGAAATCTGGTTCCTGCCTAGGTGAAAAGCATTTCCTGAGGTGCTTTTCCTGTCATCTAGTATTCCTGCAAAATCAGTGTCTGCGTAACCAGAGAAATGATTATCATCAGACTGAGTGTACCGTAATCCAAAATTGAGAGTTCCTACAACATATCTCAGAATCCTTTTCTCCATCTTTGAGTGAGAATCTTTCGGGGATTCCATAAACCTAGAAACAAGGCTAGTTGCATACATAATATCAGGCCTAGTTGTTGTAAGATACAACAAACTTCCTACTAAAATTTTGTACAAGGTAGGGTCCATTGTAGGGCCTTCATCTTTATTGCTCAATTTTGTGCCTAGGGGTATAGGATTTTCTACTGGATTGCAGTCTTCCATGCTGAATCTTTTGATGATGTTTATTGCATACTTTTTCTATAAAAAAAAATTTCCTTTGGTTGATTGATAAACCTCAATTCCCAGAAAATATTTCATTATGCCAAGATATGTCATTCCAAACTTAGATTGAATGGCATGTTTAAAACTGGTTAACTCAAGGTTTCGAGTATATATCATGTCATCAACATATAAACATACAATCAAAATTTTACTGTGTTGATTTGTTTTGGTGTATAAAGTTGGCTCATTTTGGCTTCTGTTGAAACCAATTTTGATCAGGTAAGTGCCAATTCTATTGTACCAAGCACTTGGAGCTTGTTTTAAGCCATACAAGGATTTCTTCAACCGATACACTTTGGCAGGTTTCTCTTGGACTTCAAATCCAGGTGGTTGATCCACATAGAACTCTTCTTCTAAGACACCATTCATGAAAGTTGACTTGACATCCATCTAGTATAATTTCCATTTGTGTTGAGCTGCTATGGCTAAGAAAGTCCTTACAGTGTCTAAACTTGCTACTCAAGCAAAAGTTTCACCATAATCCTTACCTGGTTGTTGTGAGAATCCTTTGGAAACAAGTCTTGCCTTGTGATTTTCAATCTTCCCCTTTTCATTGAGTTTAGTTTTGTAAACCCACTTGACACCAATAATTTTCTTGTGTCTGGGAAGATCAACACGATCCCACGTCTTGTTCTTCTCAATGGATTCAATCTCTTGGTTCATGGATTGAACCCAATCTGGCTCCTTAGTTTCTTCTTTAAAATACGTGGGTTGACATGACATTAAAGAAAAAAGTTTGTGATGTTCAATGTCATCCAACTGCTCATGGATTTCTCTCAAACTTTATGTTCTCTAGTTTGGAAGTTCATAGGATAAGTCTCTTGTGGAAGTTGAGTGATCCTGAGAATTTTTAGATTGTCCTTCTACCTATAATCTTGGAAGAGAAGGATGAGGTATTGGTTGTCCTGAGTCTTCTGTGATTTCAGGACTAGGAAACAATGGATTTTGACTGTCCATTTGTTGATTTTTAGATTCGTTCCAGAGTTGATTTTCCAGAAATTTTACATCTCTGTTGAGAATTAGTTTCTTTGAGATTGGATTGTAAAGCCTATAATCTTTTGATGTTTCTTTATATCCAGTAAAGATACATTTCTCACTTCTGTCATCCAGTTTCTTCCTTAATTCGGAAGGTATGTGAGCATATGTGACGCATCCAAATGTCCTTAGATGAGAAACATTTAGCTTTGTCCCACTCCATGCTTCTTGAGGTACTTTCATCTTGGGACTGGTGGTTGGAGATCTATTCAATAGATAAGATGAGCATGCTACTTCTTTAGCCCAAAAATTATTTGAAAGACATTTCTCTTTGAGTAGGCTTCTTGTCATGTTCATAATTGTCTGATTTTTCCGTTTGGCCACTCCATTTTGCTGTGGAGTATACCTAGATGTAGTTTGCATGATGATGCCTTGTGATTTGTATAAATTTTCAAATTTGTTGGAGTTGTATTCTCCTCCTCCATCTAACCTCAGAGATTTTATATATTTTCCACTCTGTTTTTCATCTTCTACTTTGAATTCTTTGAGTTTTACAAAAATTTTAGACTTGTGTCTAAGAAAATAGATCCATATTTTCCCTTCTAAAGTCATCAATAAATGTTAGAAAATAAAATCTACCACCTATTGATGCTATTTGCATTGGTCCACATAGGTCAGTGTGAACAAGCTCAAGATGTTGTGTGTCTTGAGTGGAGGACTATGGAAAACTCATTTTCTTATGTTTTCCAAGTATGCAAGACTTACATGGGGGGTTTTTCTCTTTGAAGACAAGGAGACCTTTGACCATGGATTTATTTTGTAGAAGACTTGGACTCTGAAAGGGTACATGTCCAAATATTGTATGCTAAACCATAGTTTCATTGGGGGTGGATGAACTTTGTGCATATGTTTGGATTACATTTGCAATTATGAGGGTCAGGGGAAACATCCTATTCTGATTCATGTGGATTTTAGAAATCATTTTTTTGCTGGGGGTTTTACCATATATCCTGCATGATGCTCCCTCAAAAAGTACCTTATATCCATGTTCAATAACTTGTACTAAACTTAACAAATTATGTTTCAGATATGAAACATGGTAGACATTGTTTTTGTCTTTCTTTACATTTTGTTTAGTAAGAATAGGTACAGTTCCTTTTCCTTTAACTTTGACTAAAGAATCATTTCCAAGTGTAATATCATAGGAAATTGAAGAATCAATGCATGAAAGTAAATCTTTGTTACTTGCCATGTGATTGTTGCATCCACTGTCCAGCAACCAGAGATCTTTATGTTGTTCTTCAGTCTTGTGACATGAGAGAAACATACATTCTGAGGTTTCTCCTGTATGATTTGAGACATGTGCTCTTCCTAAGAGATGATCTGCTTGCTTCTTCCAGCATTCAGATTTATAGTGTTCAAACTTTTTGCAGTAATAACATTGTATGCTTAATTTGTCATTTGATCTTCTCCCTCTACCTCTTTGAGGTTGGAAACTCTGATTCTGGTGCTATTGTCTATGACCTTGGAAATATTGATACTGGTTCTGTTCTCTGTGATCTCCACTTGAGTGTTGGTTTCTTGTAATACTCCCTCATCCTTGGTGAAATCTACCTCTTCCTCTGACCCTCCCTCTGCTGAAGGAGAATTGAGTTTTGAAGGCATTGACAATTGACTCATCTATGAGATGCAATCTGGTTTCATGTGTCAATAGAGAGCCCATTAATTCATCTGTTGACAAATTTGACAGATCCTTGGATTCAAGGATTGATGTAATGACCATTTCAAATTTATTTGGTAAACTTTTGAGGACTTTCTCATTAATGCATTGATCAGGGATGGCTTCACCAGTCAATCTGATCTGGTTCATGATTCCCATGACTCTGGTCATAAAATGATCAAAATTTTCAGATTCTGTCATTCTTAAAGTCTTGAATTATGTCCTCAAGGTCTGCAGTTTGACTGTTTTGACCCTGTCATTTCCTTGGTAGGCTGATTTAAGGATGCCCGAGGCCTATTTTGAAGTAACAGTGCCCGTGATTTTTGAGAAAATTGAGTCATCCACTAAATTTTGAATCTAGAATTTGGCTTTATTCTCTCTGTTCCTCTGTGTTGCCTGAGGAGTTCTCTGTTTGTTGGTCATGACAGCAAGGTCTGCTAGATCTGGTTCCACATATCCAAGATCCACTGGATCCCAACACTCTTGTTCTTGAAAGAAGGATCCCATTCAAAGAGACCAAAAATCATAATTATTTCCAAGAAGAATCCGTCCTTGAGTTGGTCCTAAATTGCTAGATGTCGCCATCTTTAAAGAAATTTAACACAATAGAAAAAGAATTGATAGAAAATTTTGTGTTTACCTATTTCCTGTGCGAAAATCAGGTCTTCGAATTTATTGAAGTGACTTCATACCAAAATACGCGGTCTATACTACTTATTTGACTTCAATCTGGCTAGATCTGACTATCCGAGCGAAATATCTACTGATTCAGGGCTGTGAGCTCTGTTATTTTGCAACTGTAGCAACTGTAATGGTGGAATCATTCCAAATATGAACTCAACCCTATGAGAATAAGAACTGAGCATGAGATCCTTCCTCACATGACCACTACCCGTGACTACTGGCTTAGGTCACAAAGAGCGCATCGCGCTTCGCGACCTCAAGAGTATTGGTGTGTGAGCCACTCCTAACTCTTCAACTCTCAAACTTAGAAACATGATTAATGAGCCCTCAGTTCCTCTCGTATCCTTCCTCCACATGACCACGACACACTTTTCAGTATTTCATGGTTTGCGAAGTTCTGATGCAACTCTAACCTTTCCTCCTTGGAATCCCAAAATCTGAAACTTCAATTTATCCTCTGTTATGGATCAATGATCCAGATCATCCTTTGATCTAACGATTCATATCCTTTCAAGATTTCACAGATCAGTATTTCATGACCTTTGAACTCTTGTCATGATGTTTTCCAAACCCTGAACTCCAAAATTTCAAAGTTTTGGAGCCTCCAAAATCAATGGTTCATTCTCCTCTAGATCTAACAGTCCATATTTCATTAGGATTCCACATTTCGCGAAGTCGAACGATGGTCTAGGCCTCTCTTTGATCGACGGTTGCGATCAAGTCAGGGTTTATCACTTCTAAACCTCAAAGGATGGCACACCTCTATCCTCCTGATTCCCTATTTCACGATCGTGCTATATCGACGGTTCACAATCTTTCTCGATCCAACGGCTCAAATCGAGTCATGATTTCGTGATTCGCGAATTCTCACCACAATGTGCTCTGACCTTTACTCCTTGCGAGTCAGCGAAATGCCAAGATCTTGCCATGTGTCATCCTTTATGGATGGTCCCAAAGATTTCGATATTTCACGACTTCGCAACTCGACTTTTCTCCTATGCGCTCGAGAGGACTAAGCCTCATGCACTTTCTCTCGGATCTGACTATCGGTGCTTTGCGCTAAATATGATGACTGGAAATCTTTTGCCTTTTCTATGTGCTCCTCGTCCTTTTTAAACTTGATCGATCACTCAGATCTGTTCGCAGGTTGATCTTATAGCTGTTCTATTTGTCCTTTTCTTATTTGGCTTGTCCTTTGGCACTCTTTGCAGAATTCTCTCCATAAGATGGAATTTCACGAATTCTTTAAAGAACTTACGTAGTTTTTCTCTTTTCCAGCTCTGTTTCCTCAAGATTTTATGAATTTCATGATTCTTTTCCTTTTGAAGCTCTGTTGTCTCAATGTTTTGAGCGTATTGTGCTTTTCTTCCTTGTGTTTTCTTTCTGCAACGATCTTTCGAGCATATGGCAGACTGCATATTTCTCTTCAGGGTTTTTGAAGAATCTGCGTCCCATGCTCTCATTCACAGTGTAAGCTCTACACTCCTTAGGGTCGGGTTTGTCTCCAGACTATGTGAAGAGGCTTATGTCTAAACCTATGATACCATTATAAAATGAGAAGCAAAGAATACAGAGAAAGAGTAGAGAAGAAATTGTATTCAGTATATTGAGTATATGAGAAATGAGTACATTGAGAAAAGGGAAAAACGGTGAGATAAATAGACTCAAGCAAATCAAGAACATCAAGAAACAATAGTACAGTTGTTGTTAGACCTATTGAGGTTACATTATATTTAACACATTTCAGCTAAGGATTCTACCTTTCTTGGAGGAGGAATTGGACTTGAAAGAGGAGTTGAAGAATATCATGGACTCGATGTATTCTAAGTAGTACTTGGAATAATGGATAGATTTGTAGAAACACAATATTCATCTTCGCTTATAATAATTCTTGGATTTTCTTGTTCCACACCTTGGTTCCATTACTATTATTATTTTTCATCAAAAAACACATCACAACTAACCAAAAAAAAATTATTTTTTGGATTATACAATATAGAAGAATTTTTTTGCTCACAATAACCAATAAAAATACATTTCACACTTTTATAATCTAGTTTTTTTCCATTGTTTAGTAGGAACAAGAGAATAAGAAATACAACCAAACACTTTCAAATGAGCAGGTTTCTTTCCACTCGAGGCCTCATATGGATTCATAGTTTCCACACTTATTATTGGACATATATTAAAAAAATAAATAGATGAAACTATAGATTTAGCCCCAAAAGAGTTTGGAATACTTTTACGTTTCATCATGCTCCTATCCATTTCCAACAATTGCTTATTATGACCTTGAACCACATCATTATGTTGGTCAATTTCCTATATATGCCATTATTTTTCAATAATCAACAAATTTATTATAATTAAATTTTCCCCCTCTATATGCATGTAATGTATTTAAAACATAACCACTTTTCTTCTCAACAATAGCTTTAAATTGTTGAAAAATAATAAGGGAATTATAATTTTCTCTAGAGAAATACACTCATGTTCTTCTATTCAAATCATCCACAAAAGAAACAAAATATATTTATTTTTTCAGTGACAATATTTTCATGGGGCCACATCTATTTTCATGTACTAGCTCCAATGGTTTTGTTTCCCTCCAAGACTTTCCTATGAAAAATTATTCTCTATGATTCTTGTGGAGAATGCATCCTTCAACAAAATGATCAACACAGTCAATAAGATGAAATTATTTGACCATTTCCTTCTTATATTTAAATTTCCATACCTCATGGTCCATAGCAAAAGATTCATCATCAAAGCCATCTTTTAATGCTCTATTTGCTTCATAAGAAAATTTGAAAGAAAATATTTTATTTTGCAGGATATTAATTTTTTCTATAAGATTATTATGATTTTCTTTAACATATACGATGCATTGAATATTCTTAAAAACAAAAAGATACCCACTTTCAATAAGATTCCCTAGTCTCAACAAATTATGTAAACCATGAACAAATAAGACATCATCAATGTCTTTTACTTGTCCTTTATTTTTTTTACAATGAATGTTCATTTACCTTTAAGTTCGAGTGGCTTGTCATCTCCTAAGACTACTTCAGATTTTGTAGATTCATCTATCTTAAAAAATATTTCTTTGTGTCGAGTCATGTCATTGCTATCGACATTATACAAAAGCCATATGTCAGAAATATTGTTATCTGAAGACAAGCCAAAACCAAAATTCCCACAACTCCCTTTTCCTTAGTAAAATTATCTTGTTTCTTTTGTTTTCCTCCAAGAATTGCATTCGAAATAGCCAAAAAAATTTACAATAAAAACAATGGATTTGGTATTTTACAATTTTTTTACCTCCATCATTATTGTTTTTATCTCTTCCTTTGTTATTTGAAAACAAAAACCATCATTATTGTTGATGTCTCTTCCTTTGTTATTTGCATGAAAACCGCTTCCTCAACCTTGCCTCCTTTATTTGCTTGTCCTCTTCCTTTTCCAAGAGTGCTCATAATTTATTCAAAAGAAAAAATATCAATTTCATGACATTATCTCTAGGAATATTGGGTTTTGTTTGAAAATATTGCTGAAAATATTTTTCATAAATCAATTCATCCTTTTCTCATGAGATTGAAGAGATCCATAAGTTCATTCATAGACAAATGAATTAAATCTTTACACTCTTCAATACTCACAACAATATCATCAAATGTTTTATCTACAAAAAATGATTATCCATAAGATATAATTTGATTCAATATTCCCTTAACTCTAGTGAAACAATCTTGCAATTATGAATGCAAAGGGGTTGAAAGTATCTTTGAGATTGCAATTTAATAACTTTTACCTTATATGTCCCTAATATCTTGATGTAGCACATCCCATGACTCCTTTGATTTTTTAGTCACAACAAGTCTTCTAAAAATAAAATCATGCATTACTTGTTGTATAGATAAAAGATCTTTTGAGTCATTTTTTCAATTTTCCCTTAATTCATATCTTTGGACTTGTGTGAAACCAAAAATATCTTGATCATATGTTGATTTTGTATAACCATTTTCCATAAAATCACTCAATTCTTGTAAAAGAAACAACGTTTCCATTATAATGCTCCATAATCCATAATTCTCACCTTTAAATATTGGTATTTGAGGCAAATATTAAAACCAATTTTGTTGTTGGCCATTTCATTAAATATTTTAGCACTCCTCCCAACATCTTCAATCTACACAAACTTCACAAACAAATTTAATCTTTCTTGCTATAACATGTTCATCAATCTGCACAAGCTTTACAAACAAATTTAATCTTTCTAGTTATAACATGTTGTGATACCAAATGTAGAATTATGAGGACAAAGTTAAAGTCATTAAACACAACAAACAATACAAACATTGAAGGAAAACATCAAAGAACTCAATGTTTGAGATTCTTCTTTATCATTCCTTCTTGTTCATCTTATTAAACAAGTAATGCATTCATATATAGCCTTTAGATTTATGCAAATATGGAAGTTGCTATAAATCATATGCAACTAATTGTAATTAGGCTAATTCTTACTAACCTTTCTAACTAACCTTAATTTATTGTGGGATTGTGACTAATCTTTCTAACGAGCCTTGATTTATGCTTGGATTATCACTAAACTTTCTAAGTAACCTTAATTTATACTTTGATTCTCACCAACCTTTCTAACTAACCTTAATTTATGCATGGAACATTGGAACACTCACTAGCCATGATTTATGCTTGTAAACACTCTAATCAAAATTTGACATTATTACGCTACAAACACTCTAATGAAAATTTGACATTATTGTAACACTTTGCCAGCAATTACATATAACAATAATAGAAATTAATCATCATCTTCAACAAACACTCCACCTAGTTCCATATAAATGCATGTAATAGCTAGGTACACACATTGTTACATTGGCAAGGTGAAACCTAAGGTGTGAATTTCCTTATAGTGAAATGATAAGGCTTTGAATTACCCCTTTTAATTCTTCTTTCAATCATCTTAGTCTTTATCAAAACTTCAATCATAAACCAATTAAAACCTTTGACAGAAACTTCTATGTCATCTTAATCTCTATCAAAACTTCAATCATAAACCAACTAAAACCCTTGGCAGAAACTTCCATGTGCTTAATAAAACCTAGGTTACCATAAACATATCTGTTATAAACATATATGGTGGCATAAAGATTTTCCGTGTTCACTTCTCTTTAAAAAAAGAGTTCAGAGTTCACCTCACTAGTAAAAGCAGACTTAGTAAATGTTACATAGTATCAAATTATTACTAAGCTATTAGCTCGCCTTTTTTAGATACTGGTGTAAATTATATTTACATTTGGCAAAAAGTGCAATATCCTACAAGACATAATCTGTTAACATTTTGTGAAGGCGTAATCTGTTACAACTTTCGCACAAAATATTGTAAATTGAATTCAGAGCTCAAAAGGTAGAGTATCATGCCATATAAGCTAACCCTAATTTCCCATGTTGCCCAAGAGAGACAAAATTGAGCGGGACTGGAACTTA
>ML851424.1:6497-30975 GCA_009831015.1 Picea engelmannii
TTCTATGCAAGATTTGGGGGGGATTTGGTTGTTAGTGGGTCGTTTTTCCCCTTAGGGCAAGGTTTAGAAAGGTGAAAAAGTGAGTAAATAGGTTGAATTAAGTTGGGAAAAGGTTAGGATGGGTTTGGGTAGGTTAGGAGGGTTTAACTTGCTCATTTCCACCTTAACATCCACTCACTAACTCAAAATTACAATGTTTTATGACATTTTAATAATGTCATCTTAGCAATTAAAATTGTTGTTTTGCCCTAAACTGACTCTAAGTGGACTGACATAGTAAACTTAGTCCGACTGAGCTGAAACTTGGTCCATGGGTATAGGGTGTGCTATTCCATTCATTTTGAGCACAAATACCCCTATCAAAATCCCAAAGACGAAGTTTTTACATTATAAGCTCGAAAATTAATTAATTAATTAAATTATTAAAAATTTAATTAATTAAAAAAAACCTATCTAGACTCGACGAAATTCCGCGAAACTTCAGACACTGCCTGGCATGATCATTTACAATAATCCTAAGAGGTTACCAAATGAATGAGACCATCAGAGCGCCTTCCACCACTTTGGAGGAAGTCATGTGGAGGGAAAAACTCAAGGGAAGTCGGCCAGGAGCTTGTCTGGTAGACAACCTGAGTATAAAAAACCCTCGATGAAAGAAACTCCCCTGATGGTACACCCAAGGTACCTGACCTAACTATGATCCATGCAGACTTATTACATTATAAACCCACGCAGGGGTGCGGACATTTCGTTTACAAAAGTTTAAGTGCTGGGGTATCAGATACCCAAGTAGAACCATAACTGTCTTCAACATAGATGAATACTTCATGGCACATGAGTTGACCACCGTTGCTAAATGGGCGGTCAACAAGAAGTATATATGATGCATGCGAAATAAGGAGCCAACACAATCTCAATAGCATGTATTATATGGAAAAAGCAGGAAATACAACTGTTATGGTGAAAGCATAAACTAATCACCAACTAGATCTCATTGATCGTCATTGGAATACAATAAACTAATATAAAATACTCGTGATTAGAAGATGTGGACATATCTGCACATGCACGGATAGATCGGAAACATGCAGCTCCGGAAACTCACGACAACTGCTGCAAATGACGGATATACTTGTCCAGGTGGCTATACTCAACCGATCGGCATAGAAACTATCCCAAATTATGCGCCCTGGCCTCTAGGATCCTCTTGATATCTGTTGGACTGATGATCGACTCATTGAAGCTCTGGATGAACCTCGAATGATATCCCCTGGGGGGTTTCACACCCACTGGGATTTGGATATGCGCCCTAATGATTCCACCGAAGGAATCCTCTGATAAATGTCTCAAAATGTGCACCCTAGCCTCCTTTGTGGTGGGTCGGAAGGGTTTCCCCGGATCTCATCCGGAAAACTCTCTGGAAACCCAAATGTCCTTCCTCAAGAGTTGTGCACTTTCTGGATGTCTAGTGCTCCCTGGTAGATTCCACCATCAGAATATGATGACTGGTGGCTCAAAAGAAGTGCCCTGGCCTCCTCTCAACTAGGTCAGAAGGAATCAATGAGATAATCCCTAGTCTCGTGCAGCTACACGAAACCCTCTCTAAACCTTGCTCCCTCACTGGCTACACTACACAATCTCTGCAATGGATCTGAATACTCTTGAATTGACACGGTGAAATGCCTGGATGGTATCTTCGATAGGCTAGGGTGTGTCTTCCAACACCAAAACCGATCTAGGTGGTGGTTTCCTCCAGAAATCCACAAAACATCAAAGAGGTTGTCTTCCTCCTTTGGAACCTGTTGTCAAATTCAAATCATAACATAATGAGGAATTGGGTCGAATTCCTCGTTTTATATCTTCCTCGATCTAATTCTCCATTGGCATCACTTAAGCTAGGCGCTTTTCCTCCTAAGTTGAGTAATTAATTAATTAAGGCCCCCCTCAACAACCTTTTCTTCTATTTCTCCATTGACTTTGGCTTAAGTGACTTGTCCTATGCTTTTTGGCTTTGTTATCACACAATTTGTACTTTCCCAAAGCCTAGGAGGTGCGCAAGCCCCTAGGGAATATCATATGGGGTTCATTCAGAGCTTCAGTGAGCCGCTATTCCATCCAACAGATATCAAGATGATATTAGAGGGTAGGGCGCACAGTTTGGGATAGTTTTCAGGTCGATTGGTTGAGTATAGCCACCAAGGCGAGTTTATCCATCATTTGCAACAATTGTCGTGAGTTTCTGGAGCTGCATGTTGCCGATCTATCCGTGCATGTGTAGATCTATCCACATATTCTGATCATGGGTATTTTGTATTAGTTGCATTGTATTCCAGTGACGATCCATGAGATCTAGTTGATGATTGTTTCTCTGCTTTCAGCATATCAGTTGTTTTTCCTTCTTTTTCCATATAATACATGCTATTGTGATTATGTTGGTTCCTTATTTCGCATGCATCATATATGCTGCTCAAAACTTATGTATATGACACACACATGCGAAAATCACCAAGCATGTTAAACAAGTAACTAAAATGAATCTAGAAACCCCCAGAGTATCAGATCCGAGAGCTTAAACACTAGTCCGCAGTTCATATCCAGATCCACCGCATTTGGGATATTTTATATTCATAATTTCAGTCATGTATGATAGTCATGATAATAAGGATGTAAGTGATACTAATGATTTGATGGAGGAGCTTCTTGTGATGGTCGAGTGCAAGGAGCATTCAGTTTTACATGGCCTTGACGAGAGGTATGGATTAGAGACTTCTGATTATACACATAGTCTGCATCTTGGAGATCATGTGCCACTTCTTTTGGGGAGCCCATTGACAGCTCAAGTCATAACTGTAGATGAGGGAGTTGAGCATATACCTTGTGGACCAACCACCAGGGAGGTATATGCACCCACTTATTGTGGGAATGGATATATTGAGGACGTGGACACATCATTATGGGATTGTGGGGAAATTCCTTCAGAGAGACTTCTTGATAGTGACTTTGAGCATACCATTGAGTTTGGATTGCCCAAGGACGAGAAGTTGATAGATGAGCTTCATCGAGCAACATATTCCTCGAAGATTGATCTTTGATTGGGATATCACCAGACTATTTCCAGGTGTCATTATGGGAACTACGATTTTTTGGTCATGCCATTGGGTTTGGCCAACATCTTTCCACCTTCCGGTCTCGCATGGTCCCCATATTCACATTGCAACTATAGGGGTTTATGTTGGTGTTCTTTGATGATCTCCTCATATACAATAGGACACGGGAGGATCATTTGAGACTGTTAGATGAGACATGGAGCATGATGGATAGCTAGCATATTTAGCCATGGGATAGAGTACTCTCCAGAGATTGATCTTCGATCAGGCTATCATCAGGACAGGGACATGGAGTTTGGCATGAAAGATGTTTTATATTGTAGCCATGTGAGCAGTGTGCCGGATGTACAGACACATCAGGAGGAGATCCATGACACATTGGATTGGCTCATAGGGATTTCAATTGATTGGAAGTCCCACCTTTTGGTGGAATATTCCAAGGATCGGTTTGCTTGCGAGTTGATGGATGGTCACATTCAGGATGACAGGTACAGAGTGGTGGATGACATCATCTACTATAGAAGTAGCATATACTTGGTTCTTGAGTCCACACTTAGAGAGGGGATCATGAAGGCTATGCATGATACACCCTTGGCAGGACATCATGGGTATTTCCAGACATACCAGTAGATCAAAGAGAGGTTCTCATGGAAGGGCCTCGAGGACGATGTGTGGAGACATGTGAGGGAGTGCATGAATTGTCAGCAGAACGAGTCATAGCATACCTATCCAGCAAGATTATGACAGTCTACACTCATTTCAGGATAGGTGGGAAAGAGTGTCGACATATTTCAATACAAGTGTACCAGAGGTGCATGGCAGGGACTACATTTTAGGGACTTCATCAGAGTATGAGGCGTCGTAGTTAGTCGAGTGGTTCTTTAGGGAGGTGTTTAGGCTCCATAGGTTTCCCGAGTACAGTGACCATGATCAGGACAACACAACTCTCAGGACATTTTGGCATAAGCTGTACAGATTAGCTGGTATAGAGTTGGTCAGTGTGGCATAGCAGGGGTCAATAGGTATTGGGGATGATGGACTTCTAGCTTGGTTGTGGGATCTGGGAAGTCATATGGTTTATAGATCACTTCAAAGTTTGATATTGGTTTCCAGAGTTGTGACAATGATTCGTCTGTTTCATTTTTGGACTATCATGAGAGGAGATGATGAGACTTATTCTATAAGGTGGGACAAATTTTATTTTTCGATACCTAGGATCGAGTCTGACAGTGGATTTGTAGACTTTGATTTCACTGAGATGTTGTGGCAGGATATGACTTGTGGTAGTGGGTTTATCTCTTACAAGTGTTTCATCTTGGGTTTCTAGGAGAGGAGGATGCAGTTTGGGCATGATGGGCAGACAGTTATGATCAAAGTGGCGCAGTGTCAGCATGGTGGTTTCTTTCTAAGATTAGCTTGGGACCCTGGGATTACATGGTTTGGAAGTACAATTATTGATAGACAGGGGAGAGTTGGTTCTTACTTTCAGGAATTTCCTCATACGCTGCTTTGGTTTGGTTCCCTAGAAGAGTCATTCTTTGTAGGGCTGATCGAGTTTTTGTAGTGCATTATTGCTTTACCTATCGGTAGTATTCAGGTGGCCTCTTGTGTTAGTACCTTGCAGGAAAGTGCTTTGAGCAGAGGGTGCTTCACATCTTCCAGGTTAGTTTGGGAACTTGGGATCATTCTCAGTTTCAGTTTGGTTCATCTTATTGATCGTAGGGTTGTGTTGGCATTGCTCAAGGACAAGCAATCTTTGGGAAGGGAGGATTGTAATGTCCCCATTTTTGGATTCCCTTTCTCTGCAGTTGGAGATGACCTTTTGGGTAATCAGCCTAATCAGAGGAGTAATTTGAGGTTAATAATGAGCTTGGGTGGTTTACAGGACTTATATGATGCTTTCAAAGGCACATTTATCATATTTCGTCATCGAGATCACTCCTACGCAATCAGATTTAGATTTTGTTGCATTTCAACCCTTCCCGTAATGTAGGAGTATTATTGAACATTATTTAATCGAATTAGCTAAGGTTGTCATTTTAATAAATTATCTAAGAGGGGCACCTTAGTGTAATAGCTCGTTGGAACCATGAGGAAGAGCTCTAAAAGATGAGCTTATGAAAAGGTGACTTTCAATGCACATAAATGCTTTAAAGTCAAATAAATCACTTTTTGGAGTAAAAAGGGTTAATAAATTATTAAAGTGATTTTACTAAAGATAAATTAAAAAGTCACTTGAGGGGAAAAAGGTAAAAGGGTTAGCAAAAAGGTGAAAGGAGAAATAAAAGAAAGATGAGAGTTCATTCTCTCATTATGTTGACGATTATTTCTAAAATTTGGAGAGCTCTTGGAGCCTTTGAGGGTTTGGAGTAAACCCTAGTGTTGTATTGGTTTCGGTGGTGAAAGATTCCACCCTAGTTAATCAGGTTTCGGTGGTGAAAGATCAACCCCAACCATTAGGAGGGAAGATCATTCAGGTCTTCCATTTGTGTTGACTATTGAGGAGATCCATCTTATTCAATTGCAAAGGGTTTTGTTGTGGAGTTGAGTTTGACTGGGAGGAAATCGATTTGTTTCCTATGGAGGGTTGTTTCTTTTATTGCAGAGGGTATTCCTTGGAGAGGAGGCCAAACCATCCTTGTTGGGCCAATTTCTTTATTTGCTAGCCAAGTCTCTATTGCTATTGGGATGAGATCTTCTTGGCTGGGTCAAGTCCTTCAACTTGGGCCAAGTTTATTGTTGTTGCATTGAGTTTCTTTATTGGAGCCGAGTTTCCCCCCTTGTTGGGCCGAGTACTCTCACTAAGGGCAAGTTCTCTCACTGTTGGGTCGTGACCTCTTATACCTAGGACAAACTCTTCTATTGAGGCCGTCTGTACTCAAGAAAGGGCACATTTCTTCCATAGAGGCTGCATCTCTACTTGAGGAGGCCGTTCTGTACACCTTCTAACAAATTGAGAGGGATTTTTCCATCGTTCCATCTGATACCTTCATCAAATCGAGCTATATATTTGTTGTTTCATGGTGTTTGAAGAAGATTATTGCTGCACATGTAATTGTTGTCCAAGAAGACTTCTACAGATCAGAAGATTTGTATATGTACCATATTTATCATTTTTGGTCTATTCTTATGCACATTCGTCCAGCTACATTGCCAATCATTGCAAGGTGTGTAAAGAGCAAATCTATGGGTTATAATTGTTTTGTAAGGTTCTGATTAAGTTCATAATAAAGTTGGGCTTGTTTAGCTATTTACATTGTTGTTGTAACAGTTGTTCGTGCACTAGTTAATTTACAGTATTGTTGTTATACTTTGGTATGAGTGATGCATGTCTTATTTGGCAACCAAACCCTCACATATCCATTGGAACCATAACTGCTAACACCAAATAGAAAGCATATTAATCTAACAGCAGCATGCAAGAAGGCTACAGTGAGTTTGGGGGTTGTCTAACAAGTGTTTGAGAAAAGCTCCATATCAGAAATAACTTAAGAACACTACAACAAACAGAGAAGGAGTTAGTACAGTGAGTTTGGGAATAGGTAGCAAGGTGTTTGACGGAAGTACAAGCCAAGAAACCACCAAACTATAACAGTTTCACATCTAAACACAATAACAAACCTTAAGGGGAAATATTACAGGGGTATAACAACTTGCTGACAAAGTGTTTGATGAAATGTCAGACCAATAGAAGGCAGCAAACTTACAGGGGTTTGGAAGAAATATTGGTCCAATCTAGATAGGGACATTTCAAACAAATCCACCCTAGCTGGTCAGAGGGAGAGATCACACAGATCTCTCATTGGAGATTCATTGTGGAAGAAGAAGATTCATCAGTTTGGTCAAGTTGAGGGTATTTGCAGAGTTATTGTTTGCTTGTGGAGGCCATTTGTGCAGATCGAGCCATCTTCAAGGTTGTGGGGGTTTGAGGAGGTTGATTCTTGATAGATCGAGCTGTAAAGTCCCTTCCTTGTCGCTGTTATAAATTTTGTTTACTGTTGTTATGTATGGATGATTTTCTGATTTAGAACTTTTGTCAAACACTTCACTACAATCCCCTGGTACACTTGAAATAACCCTTTTATGATTTCTGGTATGTTTATCTTGTTTGCTGATATGTTTTTCTGCACTTATATGGTTGGTGACTTTCGTCAAACAGTTTGCGGGAATGCTCAAAGCCCACTGTCAAAACCCCTTTACTGGCCGTTGTAATATTTTAAGGGTATCTCTGGTTCATGGCTTTTGTCAAACACTTTGTTGATATGCTCAATTCCCACTGTACAAACCCTCTTGTTGCTGCTGTTTGAGTTTATATGTTTGCTGGTTGTTTTCTCAATATGTTTTCCAATGCATACACAAGAGTTTAATTTCCAAATAGAGCTTATATATTGCATACAATTTTAGGACCACAAAATAGCAAATGCAACTAATTTAGCCGTATAATTACAACAGCAAATAAACATCAAAACCAGATCTGATTTTTATTATGAGCTTACCTGTTACAAAGTTTGGCAGCTGTTGGAGCCCAGATCGACTCCTCCAACAGAGAAGCATCTCCTCTACTCAACTATAATGTCCCCCACCTCTTGATGAAGAGGTCCAGAGAGACTCAGTAGTCTAGCCATCCCCACTAGACTATAGTCTCATGCCTCATGGGGACAAAGTCAACCAGAGGACACTTCCTAAACACAACATTATATTACTGAGTTGACTTTGTGTGAAAAAGGGTAACTCAATGAAAGAAAAGAAAAGGTGAGTTAAGTTAAAGAGTTAACCCTAGGGGTTAATTAACTCAACAGATGGATACACTGGAGCTATAAAAGAAAGGGCAGGGGACACTTCTAAGGCATTCTGGATTATTATCATATTTTGCATTGGAGCTCTTGAGCACAAGCAGTTTTGAGGGTTTTGAGTTTAAAACCCTAGAGATCAACTCGGTGGTGAAAGATTCCACCTTCCTTGATCCAAGCTTGGTCCCGGAGGTGAAATAATCCTCCCACACCATTCTATAGTGTTGCAGGGGTCTGACCTAGTGGCAGAGGCAAGCTAGTGCATAGCCTAGAGGGTTTCCAGCAAGGAGGGTGCACCACATTGAGGAGTTTAGCTTGATTTGAGGAAAGGAAGGAGCTTCTTGGAAAAGGAGCATCTGGGTTTTCTTCGTATGGTCGCTGGCATCATTTCTAGTCTATTCCGGAGGAGGTTATCCTAGCAGTTTATTTCCTGGAGCTTGGCACGACTTGGAGGGGAGAGGGGCGCACTGCAAGAAGAGGTTTCCTTTAATTGGTGGCCCAGATCTTCATAGATCATCTTGAGATTTCACTAGCTTGTTTGTATTGGCTCGATCTATCATTCTGGAGATTTTGGTGGCAATTGGAGGCTCCTAGAGGTGAGAACGAAATCTGGGTGATTCAGTCAACCAGGGGGGCGCAAACTAGTTGAGGGTTTGCTCAGTTTGAGGGGAAGAACTCCACCTTTCATCTTGAAACTTGGTCAAGGGGATTCTACTAGCCCGATCTACATTCTGGGAAAGTTTGGAGGCATTTGGAGCATAGGAAGAGGAGGGCCGAAACTTAGGGGTTCATCAGCAACCAGGACAGTGCGCAACTCAACCAGTTGGAAGGGTTTTGCATCATATTGGACTAGGATCTCATCTCTTCAGTCTTCTCTTGCAGTTGTTGGCCTTTGGAGGCTCGGATCTTCTCTTCAGGAAGCCTTTGGGAGGCTATAATCATTGTATTTCTTATTATTGTATCAGTGGCAACCCATCTTTGATATTGTTGGGGTTTTCTTCCAGATCTGCAGATCTCTTGTTCAAGGATCTATCTACTATCTAAATAAAGGTCAGATCTGACATTATTGGTCCTATACTGGTGTTCTTTATTGTATTTTGTCTTGTTCATGTTATATGCTTCAAATCTATTGTTCTATTTCTTAATCAACATCAAATAAACCCTAATGCGCAACTCCATGAGTAAACCTGCAAACACATAAGCAAACATAACAAACAGTGAGCAGTTAGTGTTCAAGCAAAAAATTTGGATTGGGAACAGGCCTCCACGACCTCCCTAATCAAAATACAGCCTACACAAAGGAAATGACGCCCCCCCCTTAGATGTGATACGACCCTCCTACAACAAACTCGGCCTCAACAGAAGAAATCTCGGCCTCCAAAGGAAACTCGACCCCTACCTAAGAAGATTCGGCTGCCATGAAAGAAACTCGGCCCACATACACAAGGATTTGGCTTCTGCACAAGAGAAACTCAACCTCCATAAAGAGTACGCCCCCCCACAAGGACAATTACAACTACCTCCAAGCAATACATTCTCCTCCAAGACAAATGTGACCTCCTCAAGAAGAGTACTGCCTCCATAAGTGTAAACTATCCCTACAACTGTATAAATCTACCTACTCAAAGCCCATGTACTCTACAAATTTGAATCTTGTTCTTCAACAATGAAATCCCATGAAGAATCTGAATGATCCTTCCTCTTGATTAGCTAGGGTGGAATATTTCACCACCGAAACCACTCCTTCACAAGGGTTTTTCTCCAAAACCCTAGCAAGTCAAGCCACAAAATCTCTCTCCAAATTGTTTTAGTAAAATGATCAATCATAATGAGAGAATGAGATCTCATTGTAATTTTATACCCCTTTTCCTTTTTTCCTCTCAAGTGACTTTTTAATTTATCTTTAGTATTTCCTCCAAAATCACTTTATCAATTTATTAATCATTTTTACTCCAAAAAGTGTTTTATTTCATTTTAAAACAATTTCTAGCACCGGAAGTGACTTTTCATCCTTTCCAACATTTAAAGCTCTTCATCCCGGTTCCAATGAGCTATTACACCAAGGTACCACTCTTAGATAATTTATTAAAATGAAAACCTTAGTGAAATCCATTAAATAATGTTCAATAATACTCTCAATTTATGGGAACGGTTGAAATGCATCAGAATCAAAATTTGAGTGTGGGGACTGATCCCAATGATGAAATATGATTAAAGGACGTCTGAAAGCATCATATAACTCCTCTAAACCATCTGACTTCACTGGTAACATCAAATCACCCCTTTGATCAAGTTGACATAAGCCCATAAAGTCATCTCTAATTGCAGAGTAGGGTAACCCCAAAATGGGGACATTAGCCATTGTTTATTTCCTTTCTCTCTTGGAGCCGTACCAATCTATTTGCAGCTCGTGGGAGTTTGAGAAAGGAAACCATGGCCATTCTCTACAATTTGTGGGGTTTCTAGGGAGGTCACACCAGATCTTCATGCTCCTGGCATAAAGTGAGAGGGCCATGACAATTTGCATGTCAAGACAACAAATAAGAGAGGGCCATATCATCTATTTAGTGCGTGGCAGTAAGGAGTGAGGGTCGTTATACTCTTTCAACAGTTTGTGGAGGTCTTCAAGTGTTCGTGTCATGTATTCAGGTTGTGGAGGCAATGTGAGGGTGGATCTAAAAACCAACATTCATCTTTGGATTTTTTCCTTAAGCTATTTCAAATCTCCAATAGTTTGTATGTCTACAAGGGGGGCCAAATCTATGCAATAACGCTGCCCCATTGTAGTTGTTAACCACAGGTCAGAAAGAGTGATAATCTATTTGCATTTGCTGATATTTCTTCTTGCTGTTGTATCTTGAATAAGATTTTTATCCTGTAATATCCCTAATTCCTGTAATGTTCCCAACCCCAGATGCCAGGAACATTGCTTTTTTTATTTATTTTTATGTGTTTTCTAGTTGTGGCACTTCGTCAAACACTTTGCAGATTTAAGTCTCATGAGTTGCGCTAGGGTTTAATATGATGGTTTAATGTGTGTTTGAAGACAATAATCAAGAAGATATAGCAATGGAATGTTCTCAACGAGATGCAAGATCAACAACACAAGAAATAGCCATAAATACCTCAAATCTGATTTATTAATAATAGATCTTTGACCTCATACAAAAATGATGCAGATCTGGAATACATATAAGTGAATAGAGTGTTGGGCTGATAAAGCCTCCAAGACACAAGATAGAAGAAGATCCAGGCTTCCAAAAGCCTCTACAAGATTCAAAAAGATGGTTGAAGGAATACCAGAACTACAGTCTACACATGAAGGAATTTGCAAAGGATGTGCTCTTGGTAAGAATGTTAAGAAATCATTCTCAAGCAACAATAGTAGATCTAAAGAAATTCTAGATCTAATACATTCAGATGTTTGTTGTCCGATGCCAGTCAAATCTCTAGGAGGTTCTCTTTACTATGCAATCTTCATAGATGATTACTCAAGAAAGACTTTGTTATATCTCTTGAAGACAAAGGATGAAGTTTTCAGCAAGTTTCAAGAATTCAAAGCAGAGATAGAGTACCTCACAAACAAGAAAATCAAGACCTTGAGAATAGATAATGGAGAATATACATCCAAGGAATTTGTTGCCTTTTGCAAATCGACAGGGGTTAGGAGGGAGCTAACTGTTCCTCATAATCCTCAACAAAATGGTGTAGCAGAAAGGAAGAACAAATCTATTGAAGAAACTGTGAAGGCACTATTGAACGATCAAGGTTTATCTATGTATCTATGGGGAGAAGCAGCCATGACAACAATATATGTTCAGAACATAATTCCTCACCGCATATTGAAGGATATGACTCCAAAAGAAGTCTTCTCAAGAAAGAAACCTAATGTGGAACACTTAAGAATCTTTGGATGCCATGTTTACTTTCACATCCCGAAGGATAAAAGGAAGAAATTAGAACCCTTGGGAAAGAAGGGCATATTCGTGGGGTACAATGAATCATCCAAGGCCTATAGAATCTATATCCCGGAACAACATAAGGTTGAAGTCAGCAGAGATGTGACCTTCAATGAAAAGATGGCTTTCAAGAAATCCATTGAAGAAACTATAGAAGAAGAAGAGTATGAAGAGCCTAATGAAGAAAACACATGTATTCTAGAAAGTCAGAATGAAGAAACAAAACAACTTGATCATCCGATGCAACCATGTGAAACTATTGGATCAGACACTGTACCCAAAACCAAGAAATGACCAGCTTGGCTTGAAGCTACCCTACAAGAAGCAGAAAGACTCAAATCCCGAAGTGGCACCTTCAGAAAAATCAAAAAGCCCAAGAGATTCTCTAGCTATGTAGCATGTATGACAAAGCTTCTAAATGAAGAACCCACCACATTTGAAGAGGAAGCTCAGAAGAAACAATGGAAAGAAGCCATGACAGAAGAACACCACTAGTCCATCATGAAAAATGATGTATGGAAAATTGTACCTAGACCTAAAGAAAAATCAGTAGTAACTTCAAAATGGTTCTGTAAGATCAAACATGCAGCAGATGAAAGCGTGGACAAATATAAAGAAAGGTTCGTAGAGAGAGGGTTCTCCCAAAAGGAGGGAGAAGGCAATAGGAGACATTTTCTCCTATTGCCAGATATACTTCTATTAGAGCTATTATGTCTCTTGCTTCTTCCATGGGATGGAGTTTACATAAGATGGATGTAAAAACAACTTTCTTCAATGGAGAAATCGAAGAAGAAGTATACATAGAACAACCTCAAGGATTTGAAGTACACTCCAGAGACACTCATGTTTGCAGACTAAAGAAAGATTTATATGGACTCAAGCAAGCTCCAAGAGCTTGGTATGCCAGAATAGACAACTACTTGATAAGACTTGGTTTCTCCAAGAGTCATGCAGATCCAATCTTTTCTACAAAGTCGTGAACAATGCACCTGTGATCCTACTGCTATATGTCAACGATTTATTCTTGACATGTGAAGAGTCTCTCATCATCCAGTGTAAAAAGGAACTAGCCTCTGAGTTCGATATGAAATATCTTGGTCTCATGCATTATTACTTGGGACTAGAAGTATGTCAGAAGCATGGTGAAGTATTCCTTGGACAAGGAAAATATGCAGTGAAGATTCTTCAGAAGTTTGGAATGATGGATTGCAAATCCATGGACACTCCTATGACCACAGATATAAGAAAAGTAAGAGACTCAGATTCTGATCCAGTAGACCCGTCCCTATATCGGAAATTGATTGGGTCATGGATGTATTTAGTAAATACTTGACCAGACATTTTTCTTTGCCGTAAACACACTAAGTCAGTTCCAGGTGGAACCCAGACATGAGCATTGGATAGCTGCAACGCATGTTCTAAGATATATTCGTGGGACACTAAACTATGGTTTAAGATATATCGCATCCAACGATATACAGCTTCATGGATTCACAGATTCAGATTGGGCATGAAGTGCAGAAGACAAAAGGAGTAAGTCAGGGATGTGTTTCATCTTGGGCTCCGCTATGATATCTTGGGGCAGCAGGAAACAAAAGTTTGTCGCACTCAGCATAGCAGTAGAAGAATATATCGCAGCATGTGAGGCATGTACATAAGCAGTATGGTTGAGAAAGATGATTTTTGGATTATTTGATCAATTTTGAGATTTGACCATAATTTACTATGACAATCAGAGTTGTATAAGGCTATAAGAACACCCAATGTTTCATGAACGTTCGAAACACATTGAGATCAAATACTACTTTATTCGAGATAAAGTCCAGGAAGGAGAAGTGAAGCTCCAGTATATCCCCATAGATGAGCAGACTGCAGATATCTTGAAAAAACCTCTGTCCAGAATAAAGTTTACATACTTACGAGACAAGTTGGGGATCGTGGAAATAACTCCCTTAGCTGAAAGGGAAGAAATGACTCTCCAAGTTGGGAGGGAGCACTGATATATCATTGATTTATGGACAGTCATTTTCCAGCTTGGAAAATGGTCCAGGATGGGAAGTTCCTTTCTAGTTCAGAAAGTGGTTTGAGATTTCTGACAGACAGGCATTTTCCAGTTCGAAAAATGGTCCAGATCAAACGGTCATTTTCGTAATGAAAATGGTTCGATAGATTGTTGATGTACCATAGACAACGATTCCCCTTGTGGCCAGTGTGGGGGAATGGTCTAGGACAGTCTTTCTTCTTGGCAGTCACTCTCAGTAGTGGTCAAGAAGAATTGCCCGCCTCGTCGGGCAGTCATTCTTTCAAAGTTCACAGTTGTGAGCAGTTTTGAAGAATGGTTTGTTTTGGAGGTTGGTGCAAGACAGTCATTTCCTTAGGAAATGGTCTGGACAGTCATTCCCTAGGGAAGACTCATTCTCTCCAGGTTGCACTTTGTTTAGTGTCGGAGGAATGGCCCAGATAGGTGAATGGTCGAGGCTCAGAAATCAGGGACATTTATTCTTCCATGCTTGGGAAGAATAGTCCAGATAGCCCATGGTTGATGTTTTACTTTTTGAGGGCAGATGTTGTTCCAGATCTCACAGATGTGAGTGGAAGAATGGCCCAGATGACTCAGTTTATATCATGATATTGTTTTTCTATGCAGGTTGATATCAGATGATATGATCTCTATGGAGACTGTATGTCTCTAGACAGTAGATGTATGCTACTGTGGTAGATATGTTCCACTGATTATGACTATGTGTCACTGATTGAGTAGTTGTGTACTACTATGGATAGACACAGTCATGTTTTATTAGATGACATTGTACTAATTATCATGGAGATTATCCAGTTGGATAATGACGGTGCTCTTGATTTGATCATGACATAGCCTGTGTGGCTATAATAATGCTACCAGTTGAATGGTCTGTTTGTGCTCAAGACCATTACCTGTTATACCTCCCTAGCTAGGAGGGAGTGTTGATATTATGGTAGCTGTGGGAGGTATTAACCTCCATTTGTGACCTTTGACGAGATTAGAATATTCCGGAAGCAAGAAAAGAATTGGATATAACCCTAGAAGAGAAGTCGGCTAAAGGAAATATTATATACTAAGTGTTTGGCACCCAGAAAGAGAAGTTAGCCCAGACAGTCTGGCAGAAGTAGTATAAATATAGGAGGCCAGTCTTCATTTTAGCCAGAATTCTCAGAATTGCAGAAATACACTTATGTGCACTGCAGATAATCTGGGTTGGGCTCTCTGATCAATTTTGGTTATCTTTGCTTGGATCATTAGCCTTGGTTGGCTATTGATTTGCTACCGGAATTATTCTCTCTGTCAAGGTCAAGGTGCTCGGGGATGGCATTAATGCCTATGGTTGGGTGACAATATTGCTATATTGTCTATGGTTAAATGAGCACACCCAATATAACACCCATCTTGTAGATATTTCCACCTCGGTTCCAACGAGCTATTACACTAAGGTATTTCTCCAAGAAACAAGCTCCAAATAGTACCTTTAGTGTAATTAATTAAAATATATGCCCATTAATAACCCTGTTTTACGAAAATCATCGGAATGCAACAGAACCAAGAACAACCTGTGCGGAAATGATCTTGATGATGAATAATGGTAAATAAACTAAGTTGGGCCCCATAAAAATCATCCAAACCCTTCGAGCTCACTGATGACATAGTCTCACCCCTCTGACTTGGTTGACTCGAGCCTCCTAAAGTGACTCTAACCGCATTATAAGGGAATCCAAAAATAGGGACATGACATATCCTTTGCCATTAAATGTAATTGTTGTTTGTGGTATGGATACAATAAAATCCCAAGTGTTTTCCATATTTATTGTGAGTCAATTATAAACTGTCTTGAGCAAGAAATCAGAAATCAAATAAACCCAAGAAATACAAATCAGCAGCAAAGGTTGTGAAACTATTTGACGAAAGCCCTGAACCAAAGTAAAACAAAACATATCAGCAGTAACACAAAAAACAAACAACGGTCCAAGTGGGGATCTTACACAGAGTCATTTGGCAATGCAGGTGTCAAATAACTAGAGAAGAATCCCCCAGTATGTTTTATTTCCTTGGTCTTGAGCAACACAAATCCTTGATAAATTTCCATTGCCTCTACCTCATTATTTGTTCCATTTCCAATCCCCCAAGCATAATTAATTTCTTGATTTCCATCGGGCTCTAAGACAATCCCCCTCACACATGCATCCTCTCCTTTTCAAGTAAAATGTTAAATGCTTATACCTTCATGGTTTGTTGCTATTTAAAGGCTCCAATTGTTGGAAAGTGAATTCATTTTTCAAGTTGTGTTGTTTAATCTATTCTATTTGTGTTCTTGTATTGAGTAAATGAAGTTTTATTTCTTATAATTTCCTATTGTTTATCTGCATTATTTATTATTTTCAAAAGATGAATGTTGTTTGTTTCGAAATTTTTACATATATATTTCTTTCCCTCTCAATATCCATTTCATGTGCTTGTATTTTAACATGTAACTTATATTGGAAAATATGTTAATGAGATTGATTTAGGATTGCATCTTATAATGTTTCCTAAATTGATAGGTCGACATGATTGTGGTTACGGATGGAAGTAGAATACTGGGTCTTGGAGATCTTGGAGTACAGGGTATTGGTATTGCAATTGGAAAGTTAGACTTGTATGTTGCAGCTTCAGGCATAAATCCTCAAAGGGTATGCATTGTGTGAAAACTTTTCCCAATTTGAATGCTCTTTGTCATCTAAAGGCATTTTTTTTTTATTTTGCAGTTTTTAACACAAACTAATTCTAGTATGGTATTTTCATTTGCTACATTGTAAATGTTACTTCTTTCAATTTCTTACAACATATGGTTTATACTTGGGTCAAATGTCAAGAGCCTTTTGGATAGAACTTGTGTTTCCATATCATTTGTGCATACCATTAGTCCAGTATGTCACAAAATGAAATTTATATGTATGGAACCTTAGACTATTACTCTCATGCTGTGTGTAGTGACAAGAGATATCTCACAAAATTAACTACTCTTATGGGGTTAGCCTCCGATACATGCTTTTGTCTGCAATGGTATATCTTTAACTCCTAAGCATAGGGTATTATGGATTTGAAACATTAAATTGTAATCTGTTGTAACCATTCTAATGGATTTTGATATGGATATTAGATCACAAAGACATCACTTTACAATCAGAACATAACACCACCTTTTAATCACATCGAAAATGATGCATACACACATACATACGTATTTATTTACTCTATTAACAATAAAGATTACAGTACAATGCAATTTATACAATATAAAAATAGACCTGCAATTGACAAGCCTCAAGCAAATTGGCTAATCGTTGTTAAATTTTTGAGAGGAGAGAGAATATAAAAGGAAAGAAAAGCAATACTTGTTCGATGATTATATTAATAGTGCATTAGATACATAAAGGAGACAGGGACTCGTACACAATCACTTGATGAGGTGGTTTTCCTATTAACTGATGACTTAATAACTACTAATAATTAAGAAAACTTTAATGGCTAACATTACATTAACATTAAATGTTTACATAACATATTTTTATAAGCCTAGAGACCTAACACTTAATGATAAATGGACATTAACCCTAACACTGCCCCGTTACTTTAAGAAACTCCCCAAAGTTTTCAAATTTATCCTTACTGAGAGGCTTGGAAAAATTTATCAGCAATCTTTTCTTGAGTTGGGCAATACATATGCTTAATTTGATCATCCCGCATTATCTCTTAGATAAAAGGGTGATGAACATCAATGTGTTTGGAGTGTGCATGATAACGTTGGTTCTTTGTCAACTTTATCACACTCCCATTGTCTCAATAGAGTCGTTGGTTCTTTGTCAACTTTAACACACTCCCATTGTCTCAATAGAGTTGAGTAGCCTATTTCTTCTGAACCTGTAGATCTCCTAATATCCTTCTTAGCCAAATTACATAACAAGCTGTGCTGGCCACAGCTGTATATTCAACTTCTTTAGAAGATAGATATATTTTGATCTACTTCTTGTTAATGCATGAAAGAACACCTGAGCCAAGGCTGAAGGCATATCCTGAAGTGGATTTTCTGTCATCCACAATACATGTGACATCTGAATCAATGTATCCATCAACTCAAAACTGTCAATTCTCACAAACTCATATCTTAAATCCAATATTTCCTTCATGTGCCAAAGTATTTTCTTGGCTACATCCCTTGAAGAAGCTTTGTGTTCAGAGTTTAGATACCAATAGTCCTTAGTCTCATATACATCTCCTTGTGAAGCTATAAACATTAATTCCTCTACTTTATCCTTTCCTTTATTTTCAACAAAACTGTTTGTATGTCTCCAATTTTCTATGTGGAAAAGGAGGTCTACAATCATGTGACATATGTTCAGTTTTAGAACATGTGAAATAAAAAAATTCTTCTGTTCAGAGGTAGATTCACGTACCTTATCATCATTCTTTGCTTCCTTTGGTCAAAAACTTGGAGAGAAAGTCTTCTTTCCTCTACCACCTTACCTTGTTTTCTACCCTATGGCTTTTAATTTAGGTAGTTTCTGCACCAAAATCATTCATGTTACCTATCTCTCTGTTCTTCTTGTATGAGATATCTCGAAAGCTTTTCTAGGGACCAATCACTAGAATCAAGAGGTTAAGGTTTCAACCATATTCTCATATGATTTTGGCAAACTGTTAGAACAACAGAAATAAAATATTGATCCTCAACTTGTGCACCATTATTGGCAGGTCAATACTGTAGATAAGATAAGATAATTTTATTAATGTCCAACAAATGACCACAAAAATAGGTCAATGGGATTATTGAGTATACAATGTGGGAGGGAAAAAATGACTCCTATATAAATCAAGATGTATATTGTAAAGTACCGATCTAAACTAAAAACCTAAAGTCCAAACCCTAAGAGTGAAGAATGAATCTGGAATAAAAATGTACAAGGACAGTAAATCCAAAACCTTGAATACAAGTTATGTAAGCATATCAAGCCCGCTAGAGCTAGCTCCCCTAACATCTTAGGCCAAATGGAAGAAACTCTAAATAGAGGTCTACCTAGAGGAGGATCTGGATGAAGAGTTGGACTCCACAATGTGTCGTTTCCTAGAAGAGGCATCCCACCACCAAGGCTTGGAAGGACCCATTTGACTACTAATATGGGATCTAGAATGGCGTTGACCTGTTACTGCCTAAACTACCATCCAAGTTGAAAGTCCAACCACGGATGCTACCTGGGGAAAAAGGATGGGAGTTGTAACACCGCCACCTTAGCACAATTTCCCCTTCACTTTTGGTTGGCTCTCAAAGGCCAAGGGGGGTATCCCTAATCTATTGATAATAGAAGTTGAGTAAATCTTACATTATTCAATGAGATAAATGATTTACTTCAATAACATGAATCCCACAAAATATATAGCAATGTAAAGTTAAGGATTCCACAAATAAGTGATTTAATGCTTTAAGATAATATTTCAAGATAAAGATCCTAAATCACAATCATCCACTTAGTTATGTTATGAATTAGAAACTAGTGGATTAGTGCCAAATCTGATTTATAAAGTATGCAAGAAAGAAACTTCAGATTTGCAACAATTTGGTTAACATCCCAAGATTATAACCACTTAGAAGAAGTAACTAGAAAAAGAAACAACTCCAAGATAAATGAAACCACAAGAGTTGTAACCGTTTAGCACCAATTGACATTATGTGATGAACTTTTAAGTGCAAATCAATTGTGTGCTTAGTTGAGGGCAAGTCCAAGGTGAAACTTGGGTTGTTCTTAACTTCAAATTTGTTTTATAAGTGATTTATTGCAGAATTCCAGATTTGAAATTAGATAAATATCAACCCAAGAGATAAATTTTCAACCTTAAAGCAAGACGTCTTGGATTGTTAGCTAGGGTTTTATGATATGCACTGAAATAATAATCCAAATCGTTTTTAATCAAGTCCACAACAACCATATCAATGTAAATAATAAGAACTTGAACTAGAAAGTAAATTCTCCTTAGGATTTATCAAGATTAGCTGAGAATTGACCATGAAAATCTTCAAGTGTGAGATAATGAAGTAATACCAACTTAAAGATGATTTTCAAAACTAGAAAAGAAAATAAAAGTTGACAAACCTTCTAGTATATGAATTAGTGATAAGTCTAGTGTTAGATATTTTTTAGATGCATAAAACATAGACTTAGGGTTTTTGTAAATCTAGTTTTTTATCTTTTTATGTAATTTCCAGATTTACACAAACAATAAAAGCAGCCCAAAGAATGATAAATAAAATTTAGATGCACAATTCTAAGGGGTCGATTTGCCTCTTAGGGTTTTAAGATAGAAAATTAAGATCAAACCCTAATTTAAGCTAGTCTAGTAAATGAAATAAGAAATTAACTTAATGCTAGACTAGGAAATAAATCTAACTAATGATTTTCAATGCTTTTCTTAGATTTATTTGCAAAAATAAAAGAAAAAGAGATTTTAGAATTTTGTAATTTTTGGTTGGTTGATGGGAAAAGACAAGTGCCTTCTCCAACTAGGGCTTATGGGGTCAAGAAGAAACCCCCTCTTCAAATTTAAACTATTTTATCTAAGGATTAGGATAAAGAGACTAGAACCCAAAGGGAAAAATAGTCTCCTATCTAATCAAGATAAATAATGAAGACCAATGCCCTACAATAAGGGGTCCTCAAGGGAGCACCTTCACCAACAAGGTCAACTATAGCTTGATAAATGTACTCAATACCCTTTCTAAGGTTCCTAAATGGATAGACAAAGAAAGAAATCAAATAATTGTCCAACTAACAAAGGAAGAAGGAGAGGAGTTATCCCAAAATGTCTTCCTTCCAAGTGGTATCCTTACCCTTCAATGGATTGACCTTTTAGCTTGTAGAAGACTTGAGCATTCACAATCAATCTTTATGCACCAAATTGAAACCAAGATAGAAGAGCTTCAAGAAATGACACTGAATTGCCTCAATAGGTAGATATTCAACAAAATTGCATTCTCAATAGCCAACAATAACAACCAATTGAAATGAGAGGGGGAGACTCTTTTATAGAGGAAGCTTCATCAACCCTCATATTACAATAATATTTTCATCTCCTTAGATCTAGCCTAGGACATCTCACAAAACACTAGTCTTCCAACTAACTATGAAGACCAAGTCAAGTAATACATAAAATATAAAGTTAGTGTTAATTTTCTAATTACAAACCTAGATAAATTATTTCCTAGTGAATTTCCTTGCTGAAAATTAAATTGCATCTCACAAAATAATTTATACTGTTGAAATAATTAACTGAAATAAATAGTAGAAGCAAAATGGAAACCAATCTCACAATGACACATTCACAACAAATTTCTTCCCTTCAAATCTTCTCTTCATTAAAATAATATCCAAGCATACAAGGGATCCCTTATCAAGAAAATGGCCCACAAAGAAAATACAAACAATAACAAAATCTAGGCAAATGTTTGCTAACGAAACCCACAACCCCCTAGTTTTCCCTACCGCGGGTTGTACGGTCCCTGCGATTGCTTGCAGTGGGATGGACAACCTTAGCCGTGGGTTGTATGGTCTCTTTGGCTACTCTTGTGGATGTATGACCTCTCTGGCTACTCTTGCATGCTATACAAACCCTCCAAACAATTCCATGACCTCCGCCTTGCTTGATACGGCCTCTGAAATTTCTTGGCTGCAATATTTTTCTCCTTAGCCAAATCTGCAAAGTGAAATTCCTTCTCCATTCAATGAGTCACTGAATTCTTGTTTGTGTGTCTCCTCCTCTCACCTTGGTTGCCTTTTATAATCTTGGGTTGAGCCTGTTATCCCCCACTTTCAGGGATAACTAGGAGATCATGTCTCGAGGCCCACAGGTCCTAGACATGGAGTACCGAGAGCAGGATTGACTTCAGTATGGCCCTAGAGGGCCCACCTTTTTCTCTTCCAGCATCTTTATCCTGTCAGCAGCAGCAACCTCCACCACCATCGACTTGGTCTTGTGTCGGAGAGGGTTCTTGCTTCATGAGGTAATTAGTTCAAGTATCATGGTATGTGTCACTTTGATCATCAAAACCATTGAATGTATGCATCTGATTCTTTTTATTTCTAACAACTGCTTGGACCTTACACTTGCCCACTTGACCATGTTTTGGGGATTGACGGGATTTCCTAGTAAGCCTGTGTCTGTTGGTTTTGGTTAGCCATTGGGGTCGTCTCTGAGAAGCCATCGTCTGCTCCCTTCACAGCTTCACTTTTCCATCTTGTTTCCCACTCACCTGTCCCATTCCACTTGTCCGAGCATTGGGTTGACCTATTTTTAGGGTTGCACCTTATCTAGTGGGAAGAAGGGGCTAAAGGCCCAGAAGGTAAAAGCAAGCTGGTAAAAGGTAAAAGCCTAAGAATAAAACCTCGGGATGCTTCACCCAGGGATCCCCGAGAAAGCAATAAAAGGCTTCTCAACAAGAAACAAGAGGGACCCTAAAAAATAATAAAACAAGACCTAACCAGAGGATAGGGGGTCTCATCACGAGCCAGCCTATTAGGTCCATGGGTACCTAGCAGTATGACATTGCCATCAGTTGGTTACCACGCCAGGGCAGTGACCTTTGGTTGCATGGCCAAGGGAAAGGGGGTCTCATCACGAGCCAACCTTCTCATTTCTGTGAAAGTACTTGTGGGTAACACTGTCACCACTGGTCACTACGCCAGGGCAGTGCCCCCTGATTATCTCTTGAGCAAAAAAGAAAGAAAAAATAAATAAAAAATGAAATAACAAAAAGAATAAAAGGCATGAATGGGCTTGGAAAGAATTGCATCCATGACAGGTACAACTTGCCTTCTACAAAGGCACCCACAAGTAACATCTTGCATCCTTGACCTACGTTCCACCCACCTGCTTGGACATCCCTTTACCACTTCATCCACTTACATGGCTTGGAAGAGGTCTCTTCCGGGAACTTCCCTTATTCAGTGGAGCCAATAGGATGCCTTGCCCTTTTCCTAGACTTGTATAGTAGGTTTGTGTAACGTCTTTGAGCTATTGACTGATCTATTAGGGGTTTCATGCATATGTTTATTAATATTGATCATGAAATGTGATTGACATTGCTATGATCCCTGTGACTGATGAGCACATGGAGGGCATAGCTTTTGATGTGCAGGACCATGCCCGATGGACAGGTACCATCTTGGACCAGTACACATGGAGAGATGATCAGTTCGGACCTCCATGGGGTTGAAGAGCCCATTAGGTGGATACTGAGACCCCGTCAAAGGGAAAATACAGGATAGAGATGGATCCGGAGCTTTGCACTAGAGGAGAAGAGGATGTTCCACCAGAGGCACCCCGACAGAGCTTGACCTAGGGGGGATGACCCTTTCTCAGTGGAATGTTGGCCTTGCGAGGCCTACGACATCACCATCTTGACCATGATGTCACCCAGCATCATGGACGTTTTGGGAGGTAGACTAGGCAACAGTGGCATGTGTGGCAGGTTGGAGAAGCCCAAATAGGGCCAACGTTTTGCTCCAGGATGCCCCATCTGCCCAAAAATGGGCTAACGTCTCCCTTGGAGGGGATTTTACTCTCTTTTCAGCTTGATTTAGGATTTAATTTGACAATTTAATGTAAAACAATATGATTTTGGTATTTTGGCCTTGTCGACCTTTTACATGACCTAAAAAGTAAAATTAGGTCATGATATTGTATAAATGGAGGATTTTCTCCTTCATTTTTTGATCATCTCTCACTCACCACTTGGTGAGGTCTGAAATTTGTGCCCTATCTTGAGTTAATGGCTTATTTAATGATGCGCACTTGTTGAAGGAAGACTATTTTGGCATATTTTGGCATTTCTCTTGAAGGAAGGTGTTACAACTAGGGTTTTCATTGATATTTCTTGGTGAATTGTAAGTATTTTTCTGCAAAACCTCTTGAATGAATGGTTGTAGTCTAATTTCTTGCATATGCTTATGAATTTTGCTGAATCAAAACCCTAGGTGACAACCACACAAGTAGGTCCTTGTCTCATGTCCCCTGAGAGAGAAATTTTCAGCCATTGAAGAAGTAGAGAGCCTAGTCGTTGCTACACTCTCTTCCCTTCTTCTTCTGTTGCTAGACATACTATCTAGAAGCCAAGAAGAGAGAGACGTCCTGAGCCTAGGTCTACTACACTTAGGGTTGTACTTTTTCTAGGGTTTGCTGAAAGGCCTTTCTGTAGCAACACCTTGTGTCATCAAACCCTCCAGTTTTGGTTATATGCTTTATTCTTGAGCTAGCCGTTTTTCCAGTAGAGTTAAGGAAGGAGGAGAGAGCATGAGGCCTTGTTGTAGCAACACCGGAGTGAGCCTCTTTCCCCTAGGGTTTTGATTTTGAGGCCTTGCCTTAGCAGCACCTCAAAAATTCTCTCTCCAGTCCTTAGTCTTTATCTCCTTCAACTCTTGAATCCTTCATTATTGACTCCATTTAACCCCAAGGCACTGATCCTAAGACCTCATGCGTTGAAGTGGACTTGATCCAAATACTCTCAAAACCTTGAATTTAAACCCTAACTTCACTAACCCTAGCCTAAACTAACCTACTAACCCT
>WSFP011371908.1:0-31127 GCA_009831015.1 Picea engelmannii
AACCAAAGTGTGTTTTGATTTGCTAGTTTGTTTTAATTCCAGCATGCTTAATCTAGAATAGTTCTATACTCATGACATTAGAATTACCTTTCTTACTGGTGTCTTGTAACTCTGTTGATTACGAATCACGGATTGATAATTAATGAGTGCATTATACTAAACATATAAGTAGCACAACAATTATTATTTTATCATTGATAGGTTTGTGCCATTAATAATTTTCCTAAGTAACTGATATAATCTCTTAAGTTTTTAAGGGAACCAATGGTTTAAATATGAATGCATAAACAAGAAATTAGCATATTTGGTTAAATCCATGAACATGTCTTCTCACTTTTGATTGGGGATTATTGAGAGGATCAAGGAGTCCACAATTTCATTTTTTACTTCTCCATTGACATGTGTGGCATTCGAAAAGAAATTCATGGATGCTTTGTTTTAGCATAGGAAAATAAAAACATGGTGTGTGAATAAAGAGGAGTTGTCTGCTAGACATTGTGATAAGTGTTGTGTATATTTACATGGTGTTGGAATAAAGATGTGTTGTAAAAGTGTGATTTGGTAGGAAAGTACAAGGTCACAAAGAAAGATTTCGTTTATTAGCAAGGTACAAGGTTGAGGTTATGGAGATCATTTATAATCATTTTATGGAGATCTAGTTGATGTATAATTTACGATCATTTTATCGATATGATGAATATTATAGGGATGGAATATTCCTCGGTTTGACATGATTTGGCATCTCTAACCACATTTTCCTTTCTTGGTAGTAAAAAATATCAAAGTTTGATGCCTAGAGTTTATAACCCATGCATCTTTGATGTTTAGGAGATAAGAGTGTTATTAATAATATTGAAGGATTGAAGGTCAATGTGGTGTTTTCCATCATGGACTTAGTCTTATCAAATACAATAATGTGATATAGTTAGTATCTCTTTGTCATAAGTAGAGTTATAATGTTGAATCATCTCTTTATCATAAGTAGAGTTGTAATGTTGAACCATATTCAATGAAGAAAAAAAGAGAAGTTGGATTATGAAGTATTAAAGTGGATGTTATGATCTTATTAAAAGTTATTTTTGTTTAAAAACATATTTAAATATAGTAGTGAGTTTTTAATAACGATAAAAAAATTATCAATAATATTTGTGAACCGTTGAAACACTTAAAGTTTAAGTTTGGTGATGCTTAATGGGTGGGACAATCTAAAATCATATTTTATAAACAACTGAAGTGCTTAAAGCCACATGAAATCCCCCATCCTTTTTTTCTATGCTTTTCTTGATTGTAAGATCATGCCAAAAATAAAATAGTAGTGTTATCACTCACTTGTAGTGGACTCAGGGTTATCATGTATAAATATGCTTGATGGTTGGTTTGTGTATATAATAGAAGACCATATTGATGTCACAAAGAAGTTGGACATTGATTAGTGTAAAGAGAAAAGTTGAGGTGTATATTATGTGGATCTAATGAGACTATTCATAAATACTTTATAAATATTATGAATATTGTAGACATGGAAGATTCCTTAGTGTAACATGATTGGACATATGTGACAACCTTTTTCTTATTTGGTAGTATAGAATATCTTGATTCAAATCTTAGAGTTTATAGACCCATATTTGATGTTTAGGAGATAAGTTTTGTTGACATAGAAAATAATGAAGGTCAATTTTCTAGGGTAAATGAACCCTATAGGAGTTACCTCCCTTAGGCTCTTCCTAGACCTAAGATAAAATAGAGATGAAAGAAGAAGATTTTCCTAGATCTAAATTATATACGAAAATAATCTACAAGTTGATGGAATAAAAGGTTTACCCGATGATCTGACGGTTGTCCCTGCACACACTCCTTAGCTATTATCTCTCTCGAAGACTCCCTTCTCTCTTTCCAACACGGATCTGCACACATAGAGACGCAAATAAACATTTCACAATATCAAACGAATCATGTATAAATGGACAATAGATATAGTGACATAACATAAGAATATCAATTCCCTACAAAGATTATAACAATTACATACACTCAATTAAGGAGGAAAATCTTGTACATCTTCTATTAATGGACATATGTTTTACAACTTCTAATCAAGGAATTTGATGTCGTCCTTTCCCAAGTTCCTTTCCCAAGCTTTGTAATCAAACCGCTAGTATAAGTTTTATTTCTTCTTTCTCTCCCCTCTTTCCCATGAGAGACCCTCAATTTATAGGATAATAGATATAAGATCAAAGGTTAATCTAGATAGGATCTATATGCCCAAGATAACAAGCTTCTCGAGGTCAAGCCATGAAAAATTTGAGGTTTAATCTCATCTCATGGAAACTTATCCTAAATAGGGAGTAACATACCTGATCGTGCCCTGCATTCTTATAGGGAGCAACTAGTCTCTCTTTGAAAGGGGAAAAGAAGAGACTAGTTGTTCTTTGAAAGGGGACAAGGAGAGACCAACAATAATTGGTCACATGTTGTAAAGGAACAACCAGCGACCAGGAAAACGGGTATTGCAAACTCATGGGAAAAGTGGTATAATTCAATGTTTCATACTACTAACCTCTAGATGATGCCCATCAAGTGATTAGGTGGAAAATAACTATATAACATATGCCCCATAAAGTGTGAGGTCGGAAAAGGTGTTTGATGACCAAAATACTTACAAACAAAATCACAAAGATTTGGGTGAAGGAACCTAGAAAGAAACCATCATCAGTATGACATAATAATAACACACCCTATGCAGGCATACCCATGCTAAGTAAAAAAAACTAATCATAGCCACCAAAATAGTACACTGTAGATCCATGCATGACACATAAAATTAGATCGTGGCCATGAAAGAATACTATGTGGATCCATGTCACAATTGAAAACATAGCCATGACCAAATACAAATGTGTATGTATGTCATAGTATACAAATCAGTGAGATGACTCAATGCCTGAGTGATCTCTGAAGTACTCATGAATAACTCCATCACAACTAATTGGGAGGGAATTCCATCAAGGAATGTGGTGGTCCCAACCCAAGGCCTTCATCCCAAATACCAATGGTATGAATATACAACATGCAAATAAATGAGATGACGTCGAGCATGGTAGAAACCATCTGATTATAGATCATTGATGTATATCATTAACAGATGCGAGGTAATCCATTGATGATGATGGATCCCAAGATACCTAGTACAATCTAGAGGGTGTGAAGAAATCAATTGAACACTCGTAGATTCATTCAACATGAGCCAATGATGTAAACCCACTACTGAAATGCAAGGGAATCTGCCACCGATGTTTGGAAATCCCAGGGTACTAATTAGTTTCTAGATTTCAATCCTGGATAATGATTTGGAGTCGACAGGATGAAATCCGTCGAAGGAGGGCCTTGATGATCCCCTATCAATCAACATGAAACATATAAAGCTAGATGGTGTGAAGAGTGTAATATTATATCACAAATGATACAGGGATGCTAGGGTAAATGGGATAAAGGACTAAAAATGGCCGACACGGGATAACTTCCCTTGAACAAATCAACACGACAAATGACTTGACTTGGCAACATTGACTCAATAAATACCAAAACATGCACCATGGATGAATGTAAGAGTAACTAGTCGGTAGATTCCGAGAACTAATGGAGATGGTAATGACTGAGAGACAATGGATAACCCAACTATTGTACATGGATGCAAAACATGTGCATTTTTCAAGGGTGACTCGATGGACAACTGCCATTTGTGAAGATGACTAGATGGAAAACCCCCCAACTCTTTTTATCTATGTCGTGTTTGAAACGAGTGTGAAAGAAAATAAAAGTGTGCTTGATATGATCACCCATGGATTTATTCTCGAGACTGGGGAAGAGAATGGTGCTCGACAATCTTTGTGATATTTAAGGAGTCTAGAAATATATGAAAGAAAAATTCATATACAATCTTGTGGATTTAACAAGCCCACGAAAGTAAATGCTCATTTTTTCATTTCGTATTTAGAGAGTCTGAGAGGACAAAGAAGACTCCAAAGGTATGATTTTTTGTAAATTTAGTCTCCCGATCCCGAAAAAGGATAAAACAATGCAAGGGAAAACTCTTCTAGCCAATGTTGACTAGAGTATTCCCTTTTTGTAATTAGTCCACCCGGTATGAAAAAGGGGTAAAATTACACCGAATAGACGTCCTTTCAAATATATTTAATGAGTGTGAAAGGAAACAAGTTCACTCAATGATGTTTTCATGTTTAGGGAGTATAAAAAAATCTTAAAGGAGACTCCAGGGTATACCTTTGTCATGGTTGGTTACTAAGAATGACAAAGGGATAATAGTATGCTTGATTGGATAGAATGAGTAGTTTGCAATGAAGTTCTAGGCGCATGGAACGTGACTGAAGAAATGAACTACAACAAGACATGGAAAATGATAACCAATTATAACAGTAGTTCTTAACCAAGGGTGTTGAAAATGGAAGAAAGTAGGTGGCTAGCGGTCAAGCATGGCTACGATGCAATAAGAAATGGAATCAAATGGTGTAGTAGAAATGAGCAACAAGACAAAAGCGACAATAAAATGCGACCATTTAAACAACATAAATGGTTGGAACCTAAGGTGTAGTGTTGTCAATATGGATGGTTAATAATGCAAAGAGGGAAATGCAAGGAAAAACCTCTCCCTATATGTCATTTTAGAGACACGCACCTCAAGTTCAATGGATGTCCCCATCTTAAAAACATCCCTAGAATCTTGTCAACACACGTAAACTAGATTTCAAGGTCAGCATACATAGTGAAATCCTAAAAATAATTTTTATTTTTATTTTTTGGATATGATGTACACAAAAAAAAGGAAGTCACACCACACACCTATGTACAAGTAACTACACATATTTATGGTTTAGACAAAGGAGATCCCATTACTAGGCTTAAGCTAAGGATATTTTTCATAATTGAAGAACTCATGAGTCATTGGAGGCATCATATGGCTCACCAAAGATAATCATCACGAGTAGTTTTTTGAGTTATGGAAGCTCCTTGATGGGATCCATCAAGACATGAGGGAAGTACAAAATACAAATATTCGATGAAAGGGATAGCATAGGATTCACTGGAAAGTTTCAAAAAAGATAACTGAAGTGGAAAAGGGTTAAGACTAGGGGTTTCACTGGATGCCCCAGAAAATGCCCCTAGTTTCGAATAAAGACTCATAATGTTAAATATCATCAGTTCCAAATCAAGGAGGAAGGTGTGATGATCCTCGTCCTCTCTGGAATTATTAGTGGAATCCATGACTTCTGGGATGGCCTCTTCTGAAGGAAACTTATTATCTAGGAAATCATATGAACCAAGAGTGTTAACACCCCATATGGGGGGAGAAGGTTGATCACACTCCACATGAGAATGGATTTGTCAACTAGTATCAAAGCATGCCTAAGGGATGTCCAAATCGAAAATATCACCTGCAATGAATGGATAAATGCTCCATAATCAACATCCTCTGGATGAGGTACCACCCAAGGATCAAATGACTCGAGGGATCCACTAGTAGATGAGTAAATCATGTTGATAGGAGAAATATGGGTGGTTCCAGGTGCAAAAAGGGGGGATATCTCCATAAGAAATGGATCTTAAATACCTACAATGATGCTTGCATACCCCCTAAAAGATTCACCTATGAAGGGCACATTGGTGCTAGTATTAGCTCGTAAGTCAGGTGTGTAATAATCCATTTGGTTGATCATGATTATATTATCTTTATAGGGAAAACATATGACACAAAATATAGTGGATGCAACAACCTTCATTGCGTAGAACCAAGTGCAACCCAAGAGAATATTATAGTCAAGTGTGGCATCTACCACTTCAACTTATACGAAGACATTCTTTCCCCTGATATCGATGGGTAAGGAGGTGAGAATTCCATAGGGTTTGAAAGAATGTCCATCAAAATATTTAGGATGGTTGGAGATGGGGTGATATGTGAAGAACCAAGGGATTTACAACATGACAAAGACATAATACAAGTGGCTTCTCCTTCATAGATCACCATACGCAAGATATTCTTGTTTAGACAACCAACTGTGATTTGCAATGCCAATTGGTGTGAGAGATGAGGATCACTTTGTTCTGTGTCAAAGGAAATAATATCGAACTATGAAGTGTCAATTCCCCCCATGGATGATAGCAAGGCTTCATGCTATGAAGGATAGATCTGCAATACTTCGAGTGTTGACATGGCACATGGTGCTTGGGAGATATCTTTAACTATGATATAGTGTTGACCTTCCTGGGCATTTAGATTATGGGTAGTCCATCGAAGTACCACTTTTGGAGGGAAGATTGCAAGTTTGAAAGCATGTTTCTCTAAAGTGAGAGGGCCATTGGGTGTTGTAGTTGATGTAGGGTCCTTTGATGAAGGTTCCTCTTCTTGGGAGTCATATTTCTTCGCTCGCTTGGATAGTTCCACCGTGGATTTAACCATCATAATATTTTCGGATGAGGACTCTACATTGCCCCTAGGTGGAGGTGTAGGAATTTGTGTGATCATTTGTTGTTGCTAGGGGAAAGGATTAGTTAATACCGTTCGTTTGGAAGGATATCCCCCTCACTCAAGGTATTGATGAACCTTGGAAAGGCGAGGGTAGTCTTTGGTGAAGTGATGCTCCTTACACACCATGCAAGGATATTTCTCCTTTATTTTTTTTGTGCCCCCAACATTGAGGTCTTGGGTGTTTTAACTCTCTTGTTGGTTAGAATATTTTTTGGTTTTACCTTTTTTTTTCTTCTTTCCTTTAGATTGTTGAGATGAAACAGATTGAACTGCATTCACCTCAGAGGTTTGTGCAGGAGAGGGAGGAGACCTAGTATTGGTACCATTCTACAATTGTGTCACGGAATATGATTTCCAGAACCCACTACGTCATCAACATGGGCTCCTGGGGCTGGTCTTGATGGATCATTCGATGATCAAGGAGCATGAGGGATCAAATCATATATTTTTCCTGACTAGGAATATACCAGGTATAAATATTGAGCATGATTGATCGCTTTCTTGTCAGTGAAATACCTCCCATGGTGACATCTCTAGCAATGGGAGGGAGTAATGAATTTATGAACCAATTTTCCAAGAGTTGGTCTGAAATAGTGGCTTTAATCAACCATCATTGTCGCCTCCATTCATGAATATTATCATAAATATGAGTGGGGGTGGATTGTCTAAGTGAGGTTAAAATATTGGTGCCGATATCATACCATATGGAAAGTTGGAAGTGAGTCAGAAAATCCATGGAAAGAGAATTAAAGTTGACAAGGGAGTTACATGGAAACTCAATATACCATTTTTCTTCCGAACCTGTGAGTGTTCTCTAGAAAATTCTCAACCAAATGGAATTTTCCATCAAGGATTTAGAAGACACTAAAGATGGAAGGTCATGACATGGTTGTTGGGATCTTCTCTAGGTTTTCCGTCGAATTTTTGGATGTCAGATGGTAGTTTGGCATGGATAGGGGGCTAGAACAGAGCATGTTGTATGGGATCATTTGTCAAATGTGACAAGTATGGTAGATATAAGGTATCCAAGAAAGGTAGTTGTCAATTTGATTATGAATACTGGTAATGCGGATGTGGAATCAAGGTACCAGTGGGACCATACACAGTTTGGGATGGAAAGTTAAAGCCAGATGGTCCACCCATATATGGTCGAGTGGCTTGGGGACTAGGTAACATGGGATTCATTGGTTGAGTGGGAAAATCTCCTTGCAAATATATTCTCATTGTATTGGGTTTAACCCATGGATCATTTGACACTCCAAGATACGTTAAACCACTATAAAGACCTGTAGGGTTTTCCAAAGAATTATTCCCCTAGGAGTGAGGTGGGTTTCCAATGTGGGATTGTCCCCAAACTAGATGTTGACCTCCAGTTTCTTTCCCCCCAACTAGTTTGTGTCCCCCAGTTGGTTGTTGGATCCAAGTAGGTTGTTGTTTCCAAGGTGCTTGTTGTCCTATAGATGAAGGTTTCCCCCCAATTTGTTGTTTTCCCCAAATCAAATATTGTACCACAACTGAAGGTTTTCCTCCAAATGGAACTTGACCTGCAACTGAAGGTTTCCCCCCAGTTGGAAAATGACCTATAACTGAACGCCTCCCTCTAGCGGGGTACCGGACTACAGACAAAGGTGTCCCTCTGGCTATAACGTGCCCCCCAGGTGTATGTGTAATAGTTCAAGGAACTGTCATTAGGTTAACACCTTGATTGGCAAAGGAAAAACGAAGCTACTTGTCACAAGCCTGAGGTAGCAACATTTATGGCCACTAGACTAGATGGAGTTCGTAAAGGATGACCAAGTAATTCTCTTGGTGTATGCAAGTGTGCATCCAGAGATGTGGGAAGATAAGTTTTACTTACTGGCTATTGAGTCGGGGTAACAGGGTTCAACGATGTTTCCCACAAAGATGAAGTGCCAATAGTGGGAATGTGTGTTAGAGTGGCTATCTCAAGATACAGTGGGGGGGTCACTATTCCATTTGTATAGTTAGATGTTGATGAATGCATGCCAGAAGATTGCCTACTATACATATTGGGTGGAAAATTGTAAGAAAAAAAAGCATCATAATAACTCATTGATGGAAACTCAATGAGTGGTTGACCAAAAGGGATAGTAAAAGGTGGATTTGTGGAAGAGGGAAAACCTTCTTCCATGGTTTTGATCACTCCTTCTAGCTAGTCGCTTGGGGGAGCTATGATCCCGATTTCAGAAGCAACCCCTTCATTAATAGTTCCTTCATTAGAAGAGTTATGTGGAATATTGTGTTCTTTGGGATCCAACCCTTTCCTTATCTAAGATCTTCAGAGACCTTGGTTGACCATGGTGACAGTATAATAGAAATAACGATCCCTAAGGCCAACTATGGATTTCAAAAGAACACACCCTTAAAAACAACTACAAGTAATGAACCAAGCAATAGTATATAAAAGGATCTTCTGAAGATGGGATGTTAAGTTGTCATCGAAGATACGAGAAGAAATTACCTTGACCTCCAAGGGTACTGAAAGTGTGATACGATGTCTACCCAAGGTACTATGGGAAACCCCCCATAGTCACCTCTGTAGATACCTAGGAAAGGTTACTAGGGTTACCAACTTGTAGTTGGCCTCCGAGGGGTACAATAGAAATTCAAGACAAAACATATGGGAAGGATAACAAAGTCCAAATCTCTTCTAAAGTAATGAATACAAGTCAACCGATAATTCTCTTGAGGACCTTGAATGGATTCAATATTCATGAAGCACTAAGACCAAATGAACCAATAACACTCAAGAAAAACCCCCAATATATGTTATTTCCACTACGATTGTTCAAGATTTGGAGGGGTAATCGCCATTTCTCTTCCGTACATGACCTCATGTTTATCCCTTGTGTTAGAGGGGGTTCTCGGCTATTCCTATATGATATTTGGACAATTTACTCACTTTTTCTAGTCCAAAGACTCTAGCTCTAAGCTATTGTTGGTGTACTAAAAACAAAAATGTCTAGTTAATTTTATTAGCATGTTGGTTGATTTTAATAGTTGTTTTTACTTAGAAGGGTGTATGAAGGTGAAACTAATGATGTGATGACTCAACTCCAAAATCATGCAGAAAGAATGAAATGTAGATATTTTTCTTTCAATGAATTCTATCTACGAGGAGAAGAGATCTTTTTATTATTATTGGAAATAAACACCCAGAACATGAAACTTTCACTCTTTTTTTTTCAAATGGAAAAAAAAAATGAAATGCCAAACTATGAATTTAATGTTCATGAAATTCCAAACAAAAACAAGCTCTTTCAACTATGTACCAAGACACTCCAACTATGAAAATAGCATGTGAGATTTTTGTTTTCTTCTTTCCAAATCACATGAAAACTCAAAAGAGACACTTCTTTTGCTTTTACTTTTAATCAAAATGAAAGTATTCAATAAAAATTTGCAAAGAAATCAAAAGCAAATGAAGGTGGAGAAAACAAGCACCTATGGAATAAAATATTCAATCACAAATATATCTTCAACGAAGGAAACTCAAGCTTTCAATGGTAAAAGAAAATTTTCAAATAACTTGAAAAATGATTGCACTCTAAGATGAGATGAAAATCATGAGAGTTGGCTTTGTTTAAACAATGAAATCAAATCTAAAGGAAAACCCAAAATATTTTTAAAAACAAACGAACTCTCTTCACAAAAGTACCATCAAAACGAAAAGTCTGGGGGAATGAGATTAGATGACCTAAACCATACCCAAAAAAACAAAAAGTTATTTTAATCAAATAAACAAAATGGCACACAAAAGGAAATATTTAAAATTGACTTTGAAAAATGTTGCAACAATGACTACTGGGATAGGTCTAAGAAAGATCTAGAGGGCTAGAAGAAAGGACAAACACGGATTTGGGTTTTTTTTGAATAATTCTCCTTCAAAAATGGATTTTAGAGCTTGTTCACACCTTGTTAATGACCAAAGGGAGACCATAAAGAACTAGTCGCTCCTTGTAGAGGACTATAGGGATACCACAAAGAACCGATCACACAGAGAAGTCTAATTATTGGTCTAGTCCCACCCTGCTATATAGCAACTAGCGATCAAAAGGGTTTGGATGTTCCATGGGCACGAATAACCCACGAATGTGATCGTGTAAGTGTGAAAAATGAAATATCTAGAGTAGATCTATCAGATTTGAGACTGAAAACTTACAAATAGCCTCGAAAAATACTTTTTTCCATAGAGCCTCAAAAAATACTTACGGATAGAATGAAAAACAAAAATCAGAGCTTCAAACAGATAAAGATCTTAAGAATATGAATTCAAAAGTGTTGATTTGAGAAAAAGGTACAAATATTCTCCTCATTATCGTGGTTTATGATATATTCTTGATTGACTTTTCTATTAATTAGAAGTAATTAGGAAATAAAATTATTCAAAAGTCTTCTAGAAATATTATTGATTAATATTAGATCATTTTTGAATTTCAGTTTGAATTGTTTGATTTTATTGCAGAAAATGGACAATTGTTGTTATCTCAAGAGAATTAAAGAGATCCTGAAGATACATAAGCCATTAAAGATCGAAGGAATCAGACGCAAAGCAATTTAGAGGAATATTGACTCTTTATTTTGTAATCTTTATAAATAGTAAAAGAAATCATGAGGATCTCTCGATCCTCAAGATAGCTTAATTTACCCATGTTATTGTAATATATAGAGGTTGATGAACAATAGATAAGGCCAAGAAATTTAATCAAACATTCAGATCTTTGAATTACTCTGTACAAGCAATCTGTTGTAAATGATTTACCAATTATGGAATTAATGAAATCCTTGAGCGTTTTAATAATCTTTGTGTACTGAGTTTTTAGCAGTAGTACCTTCTGAAGACCGTGGGCACAGTCAGAAGGAGTTATTGTCTCATTTGTAATCGTATCAATTATATTTCAGTTCTGTGATTTAAGTTTCCTTGCAACAGGTAAGACAAATCCGTGAGTTTGTTGATTCTTTTATGAAATGGTTATGTTGTTCATTTGCAGAAGATAGATGTTGAACATTGTCGATTGTTGTTCCATTTCCAATTACTGTTAGTTTACCATTCGAGAATTCCTTTGATTTTCGCATTTACTGTTCCTTTTTATCAAATTCGCATTTGTTGTTCCTTTTGCCTAAATTCACATTTGTTGTTCCTTCTTAATTATACAATAATTCACTATTTTTTTTGGGCAGGTTAAATAATCATTGATAGATTGATTCCTTAAGTATTTTCACAGATTAAATTATTGTTTCTTAGTTAGATGAATTCAGCAAATTAATTAGTGTCTTTGATTCATAGTGTGTTATTGATCATATTACAATTTTGTTGAATGATTTATCAGTTTCAAAGTTTTTAATGAATGAGTGAAGAACTTGATTATTATAGTAATTTAGATATACTTAGATTTGATTTAACTGAATTATCTACACGATTTGAAACCTCTACAACTATCTGCATAGACTTTGCGGACACTCTTGAAAGAGAAGACGAATCCTTGGTTGATAAATTAATGTCAGACTAAGGCTGATTTTAGGACATCTTTAGAGCCCAACATTTTGGCATCGTTTCCGGGGAGAATGTCAAAGGTAGCATAGGTGGCATCTCTGAGGATGGGGTATTGAAAATGGAAGGTAAGAACCTACGTAGGCAACAAGTAAAATGGTTGTGCCAACGCCTACCTTCAACTGATGCATATAGGTTAAATAGGTGCATAGAATTTATGTTAGTGTGTATGACTAAGAAGAAAGAACCTGAACAACAAAAACCCCACCAAAAACTACAAAATCCTAGGGCTCGGTGCCCCCTGGGAGGAGCACTTTCATAGACGAAATCATCTGAAAAGTTGAATCTCAAGCCTCAGTTGGACCTCAAAAATATTCTACCTGAAACCCTCAAGTAGCAAATTCACCAACTACGGCTCATGTTAAGATTCATAGCGAAACTGAAGGGACTGAACAAAGCTTCCAAAATACACATACTCCACTGTCTAGTCCTTTAGACAAGAGAAATTCTTGTAATTTGAAAGAAGGAGAAGAGGAGACCAGTGGGGTTCCTGAAGAAAACCCACCACCACCTGAACCTGGATCACCTGTGATTCTGATAGAAGAAGGAACATCTGAAATCCTAGATAGAGGAAGTGCGATTAAAACTCCCAGAGGACCAAGTAATAAACCACCCCAAATAAAACACCCAGAACAATAAATCCTTGAAGGCTAATGGCATATATTTGACCAAATGGCATAGCAAAACCCACTGCGACCCCAGGATTCCACTTTGGAATATCCTATAGTTGATTCAGTTGCTAATTCCCCAATGAAATCCATTCCACTACAGAATATTCCAACCTTCAACAGATTGATCTCAGAGGACCCTGATGCGTTCTTATTTGGGTTTGATGTCATGTGTAGAGGTTATGACTACACCTCTGAACCCCAGAAACTGAAGCTATTTCCTTCTACTTTGAAAGCAGCAGCTTTATTATGGTTTATGGGACTAGGGGGAGGAACTATAAATTCATAGGATGAAATGAAACAAGCCTTCCTTACGAAATATCAAGATTATTGTAGAACCAAGGATTTAAAGGATGAGATATTTAAAATGACTACAAAAGAAAATGAAACACTAGAGGAATATGCTGAAAGATTTCAATATAATTTGCAAAGATCACCTTATGATACATTACCAGGTGAGGTACTTAAAGCCACTCTAATAAAAGGTATGAAGGATGAATGGGTAGAAACATTGAATTTAATGGGAAAAGGTGATATTTATCAAGAAACATATGATAACATTGTCCAATTGTGCATCAGGTGTTCACGTGGAAGTACACGAACCAGATCGGGAATACAGGCTCCCCTCACCAGAAATAACAACATTACTAGCAGGGGTGTCACCTAAGCAGAAGTTGGTAATCTTCTAGAAAATTTTAAAATAGACATTTTGAGTACTCTGACTACAGAATTGGATGTTCTACAGGTTAAACAGAAACAAGCAGAATCAGAGCAGTCGTTGGCCATATTTTTTCCACGATGCAGAAGGAAACATGGTTCAAGAGAGTGTCCCTTGGATGTGGTTCGAATTTGCACCATATGTGCCAAAGACCATGCGACAGAACAATGTCCATCACTTCCAGGACTAAAAGTTGTCTTTAAAGAATCAGAAGAGGAAACAAAACCAGTATATCTAATAGCTCAACGTCTCCAATGGAAGGCTCGACCCCCAGGTACGCTACACGATCCTTATTCTTTCTTTTCTGAGCAGTATAATCAGTAGCATAATTCTGGAAACACATGGCAGGGCCAACCATTTGCTAACCCCACTGGTAGTCCCAACAATATCCTACTACACCCTGGCCAAATCAACCAGCTGCTAATCCTGCTTGGTCTAACCTGCAATACCCTACCCCATTTTGGTAGAATTCAAATAACAACCCCTATACTTCACAGTGGACTAAAACAACTTCTCAAGCCCCAAATTGGAATCAAAACTGGCAGCGCCCCATGGGAATGACCAATCAACCCATGGGAATGGCTCCCTGAGGTCAGCCCACTTTACAAGCTCCACTTCAATTACCCGAGAATCCTCAACTTCAAATGCGCCCTCAATTACCAGCTCAACCCAACCCAAATCCTAATAATAGACCATCCCATATTGTGCAAATTGTTGAAAATTTGGAGGGTGAGACCAAATGTGTGGGGTGCAATGAACTCTGGTTGATATCAAGACGTATAATTTCTCCTGAGGAAATAACATTCATGAGAATGAGAATAATATACAACCAATAATAAAACCATCGACTGTGGTCATAACAGAAGGGATAGAACAAGGGGGGAACACAGTCGAGCAATAGAATCATGATGTAATTCCTCCTCCCCCGTTTCCGAGAGGGTAATGATAGAAAAAACAATTGTTTATCCTAACTTTGGTATCATTGGGGAACTAAAGAATATGTGTGTTAAAATTCCACTCCTCTGGACTTTACAAGACATCCCAATTTATGCAAAAACAATTAAGGAATTATGTGGAAACAAGCCAGGAAGGAAAATTAAGGACCCATCAACTGTTCACATGGTAGTAACTTTATCTTATCTTATTTTAGGCAAGCAGGAACTGGTCAAGTATACAAACCAAGGGAATCTCGTGGTAACAGTTCAGATATAGGGTTATTTTTTTCCAAATACACTGGTGGATTTTGGGGCAGCCATCAATATTGTGACCATCGAGACCTGTAATATCCTGGGTATCACCTCCTTTGAACCTACTTCAATTATGTTAGAATTGGATGATATATTGATGGTTAAACCAGTGAGCACATTACAAGACATAGCAATCTCGGTCGACTATTGGGAATACCCAGCTAATTTCCTAGTTATCAACCCACGAAGTAGATTCAATGGACACCCATTGATATTGGGATGACCGTGGCTACCAACAATAGATGCATACACAGGATGTCACATAGGCAACATGACTATTGCTAGAGGAAGTGCTACAAAGAACCTTATCATGTATTCTCCATCTAAACCAAGTCTGCATGTATTACATCAACAATTGCAACCACCTAGATATCTAGAAGAGAACCTACGATCTCCCCTCACACAGGAAGAATCTCTTGGGCTCAAAATCCAACTAGAATATGATGTGATCAATAGCTTCATTAATAGCCCAGCCATTATAGGCAACCCAACATGTCAAATGCTAAAGTTTGTTTTAGATAATGAAGCACAGGAAGATCCTTTGGAAGAACTGATGGAGGAATAGATTCCCACTACTATTGTCCATAACAGCGTATTAGTTGAAATTGCACCAGGGAGGTTTCTGAATATTAATGCTAATTTGAATGAGCAACAATAACAAAAATTGATTCAGATCCTTTCTAAATATCAGTAGGATTTTGCTTGGGAGTATCCCGACATGAAGGGCATTGATCCCCAACTCTGTACACATCATATCTATATTGAGAAAGATGCTTGACCCATCTGACAGTCCCAACGAAGATTGAATCCTCATCCTAGGGATGTTGTTAAAGAAGAGTTACAAAAACTGTTGGATGTAGATTTCATATATCCTATTTTAGACAGTTGGTGGGTCTCCCCAATAGTAATCATCCCCAAGAAGAATGGGAAGTGGAGAATCTGTGTAGACTGCATAGAACTCAATAAAGCTACCCAAAAGGACCACTTTCCCCTACATTTTATTGATCAGGTCCTTGATACTTTAGCAGGGAAGCAATTTTCTCCTTCCTAGATGGATTTAGCGGTTATAATCAGATTCAAATTGCTCTAGAAGACTAGGATAAAACTACATTTACATGTCCCTGGGGTACCTTCGCATATAGAGTATTTCCCTTTGGATTATGTAATGCTCCAGATACATTCTAGAGAGTTATTTTAAGCATATTTTCTGATTTGATTAATGAAGGAATTGAAGTTTACATGGATGGTTTCACCCCTTATGGCATTGATTTTGATCAAGCTCTAAGCAATCTAGAGAAGGTACTGGAATGATGCATTTCTACCAGGCTATGTTTGAGTCATGAAAATGTAATATGATGATGATTGACGGTGTGGTACTAGGACACTATGTTTCTGCAGATGGAATCAAGGTAGACCCAGCAAAAATAGAGGTAATCCTTAATATACCTACACCTCATACACAAACTGAGGTACGTAGTTTCCTTGGCTGTGCAAGATATTATCGCAGATTCATAGAAAAAATTTCAAGGATAGTTGCACCTTTACATTATTTAACTGGTAATGTGGAATTTCAGTGGTCTGATAAGTGTGATGTTGCATTTGCAGAACTCAAAAGGTTGGTTTCAATAGCACCGGTGCTAAGAGGACCAAATTGGAAATTACCATTTCACATCTCTTCATATGCATTGGATATCACCATAGGCGTTGTACTTGGACGGGAAGAATACAAGAAAACTAATGTTATCTATTTTATTAGCAAAAATCTTACTCCCACTTAATTAAATTACACAGTAACAGAAAAAGAATGTTTAGTCATTATGCATGCTATTAATAAATTTCGCCACTATATAACAGGCTATCCAATTATTTTGTATATTGATCATTCTTCTATTAAATATTTAGCTAACAGACCAATTACTAATGGATGGGTTACTCGGTGGTTATTACTATTGCAGGAATTCAACATCACCATCAAGGATCATCCCGGAAGAGAGAATCTCATTGCAGATTTCTTGTCTCGCATGCCCAAAACAGATGACTCTTTGACAGTTGAAGACCAATTCCCAGACAAACACTTGTTCGCTATCACTATTAAGATGCCATGGTACGCTGATGTGGTGAATTATCTGGTAGTTGTAAAACTACCAGTGCACCTGTCATCAAGATAAAGGAAACTAATCGTTCAGCACAGTGCACGGTTCACCTAGATCAATGAATATCTTTTCCACACAGGGTCTAGCCTTCAGATCTAAATATGTGTAAGAGATTATGAAATTTACGATGTCTTGAAGGTGGGTCATGATGAGCCCTGTGGAGGAAATTTTGCAGATCGCATAACTAGGCACAAGGTTTTACAGATGGGCTACTATTGGCCCTCAATATTCAAAGACACAAAGAAATATGTCTAGGCCTACGATAATTGTCAGAGGATGGGTCGACCAGGCCAAGCTGATGAAATTCCCCTACAAGAACAAGTGGTGGCAGAACCTTTTGAGAGATGGGCATTGGACTTTGTTGGCCCTTTCAACCCAAAATCAAACTAGAAATCTTATATACTAGTTGCAACAGACTATATGACCAAGTGGGTAGAAGCAGTAGCCTTGCCAAATGAAACTAAGGAAGCAGTCATCAAGTTCCTCTTTGAATTATTTGTAAGCTATGGATTACCCAGGGAAGTAATCATTGACGGAGGGTCGCAAATTACGGCACATAAAATCACGAACACTCTGCGTAATTATCACATCAAACACAAAGTTATCTCCCCATACCACCCACAGGCAAACGGACAAGTGGAAAGTACCAATAAAGTCTTGGAGGCAATATTAACAAAAACAGTTTCAACAAACCGTCAAAATTGGGCAGCCGATCTTCCAAATTCCTTATGGACCTATCGTACAACATGGCGTAACACTATTGGTTACTCTCCTTATTATATAGTCTTTGGCAAAGAACCTATTTTTCCAATTGAATTTGAGATCAAGACTCTAAGAATGGCCCAAGAAATTGGACTGGATCTTACGGAGGCACACACACAACACTTACAATAGCTTAATGAGTTATATGAATCACACATGTTCTCCCTTCATCGCATAGCTATTATTCAGCAGTAGAGAGCTAGCTGGCATGATAAACATATCAAGAAGAAATCCTTCCAGAAAGGTGATTGGGCGCTTCTCTATGATTCCATATTTCAGGATTTTCCTAGAAAATTGTAGACAAGGTGGTTGGGACCATATGAAATCAATGAAGTTCATGATAACGCCATTGTCACTTTAGTTACCATTGATGGGTTTGGTTCTCATTTTCTGGTAAATGGACATCAGCTATGACTCTACCATCAACGGCTTTCAAAAGAATCATTTTTCCAAGAAGTAAGTAATGATCCTACTGTTCATATTTTAGCTAACTGGGAAGGTAACTCAGCAACTTCAGCTTGATAAAATTGTTGTTTTTATCAACACTGTACATATTGTATATAGTTTTCTTTAAGGATTTGATTGAGACTTTATATTTTTACTTTATAGGAAAGTCACTTGGGAGAATAATAACTAGAAAAGATGACTGTAATAAATATAATTAGCACTCTTTTATGTTCCTTATCCAAACTTTCAAATTAGTCTTGTCTCATTTTGAAGAATCCATAGAACTTAAACCTTGTTCTACATAGGAGATGAATATGTCATGTTCTGCAGCAAAAATTTGGGTGACCACACCAAAAGAATGTGTAGTTGTAGTATATATAACACTACAAACCATCCAATACTTTGATAATTGAGTAAACCTTCCCATAAAAATTGAATGAATTTAGTTTATGACTAATCAATATTGGATTCCCTAAAACAAAATTGTCTGCGGGTGGTATCCAATTATTTAATTAGATGGTTAAAACTAGAAAACCATCGTTGTCGTTCATTCGAATGTAACGACTGTCATCCCCTTCATGCGATTGTTTCTCCCTTTTGTGAGTCGTATCGTTCATCCAAATGTAATGACTGGCATTCCCTTCATGCGATTGTTGTTCCCTTCGAGGGTAGTGTTGTTCATTTGAAAGTAACGACTGGCGTTCCCTTTGTTGTGATTATCGTTCCTTGTTGCAAGTAGCATCATTCAATCGAATGTAACATTTTTCATCCCCTTTGTCGTGATTGTCGTTCCTTTTTGGATAGCGTTTTTCATTCGAAAGAAACAAATGTTGTTCCTTTTGCAGTTTTTCTTTATTGTTGTTCCTTTTCCTCGAAAGTCACAATTTTTCATGATCAACATGTGTTGTTGATACGTTTAGCCACTCCCTTGGGTATGACCTTCACTAACTAATTTTCAACAGCATCACTTTTAGTTATCATGGTAACAATTTTTCATTTTATTTTGTGGACTATCTAGCATAGCTTACCGAATTGTTTTTGGATTGATTTCTCCGAATTATCTTAATATTGTTCATAATCCTTAACCACCATAATTCGTTTCTTTCCCCTATATATATACATATACTTGAATGATAATTTTCCTTCATATCATAATAAGGATTCTAAGGCACATTTTTACTTGGCATTCTTACACTTCTTACACCATCCCTCACTCTTAAGGAGTAGATGAGCCTCCCTTATTAAAGACTAAAAAAAATAAAAAATAAATAAAGAAATATAAATAAAGAAATAAACTTCTCCCACAAAGGATAGGGGGTCTTGTCATGATCCAACCTACCATGATCATAATTTAATAACATAAGTGACATTCCCACTATGGCTACCACACCAGGGCAATGGCCTTTGGAATTTAGTGTCAAAAGACAAGAGGTCTCATCACGAGTCAGCTTGTTCACTTAGGTTACGATCTAGTGAGTGGCATTATCGTTATCTGGCTACCATTCCAGGATAGTGGTATTTTTGGGAAAAGACGATTTAAACTATTTTTAAGGATACTGGCTCATCTATGGGTTAAAAGGCAACCCTGTCGAGGCTATGGATGTGTACTGGCAGCAGTGGCTCTGCCTGTGGTATGGAAGTTTATCTTAAATACGCTAAGTTTTTTTTTGTGTGTTCCTAGACTTCCTTTCTTAAACAAGCTATCATTCTGGTTATATCTAACATAAGGTAAAGTAACAAAGTTATGACATGTGGAATATTTATAAAATGTGAACAAATTTAGATTACTCGAAAAAATTTTCCTTAGACATTTTTGAACATGGGTATTTGAATTTGTACTTCCCACAAAAGAGTGATTATTGTTCATGATTACCGTTAAAGTGCTTTTGAAGGTTATTAGTGATTGTTCTCCCAGTAGTGGCGACGGCATAGTAATTACCCCTCACTTGAACTACCTACCATCATTACACTCGCACATATTGATGGTCGAGGTCGACCTTTTTATTTATAAGGGAGCAGATACTCTGCATGTTTATCAATAGATCATAATGATTACAATTAATGACAAAATTCATATTTCTATATACATTTGTTGTTCTATGATTTTTACCATTTCTAGTAATATTTTCTCACAATCTTGTCTAATTGAGTTTGCAGCCAGGAACGATAGTTGTGATGACTTGTTTACAGAAGACATGGGTAGTCGAAGCATCCACGGAGATCCCACATTGCTACAAGTAACCAACCAAGCAAGATCAATTTTACATCATCTGGGGTGGACAGAATATTTCAACAGATTGCAGGGATATGACATAAATATCACGCTAGAATTTTTCCAGAACTTACAGAGGGGAGTCTCGGTGATTCGAGACATACCAATTCCGGTCACTGAGGAAATTATAGTGGAGGTAACATGCCTCCCAAATGAATGCACACATTGGACTAGGAAATACACAGCGCTCAAGGAGGCTGTGGAGTCCTTCATGGAACCAGGAGAAGAAATCGACAAAAAAAAAAAGGACTCAACCCCACTGCTCTCAGCGAGCCATGGAGGGAGATAGTAGGAGTAATACAGAGATATATCACGTGTGATGGGAGATACAATGTGGTGATACCATGCCACCTCAAACTGATAGCAGCATTAAAACAAAGGTCAATGATAAATTTTCCATTCTTTTTAAATGCCATGTTGCATGAAGTTGCTACAAGGACCCAAAAGGCCAAAGACCCTGTCAATATAATTAGTCACCATGGACTAGTAAAATTAATAGTGAACAAGGCCTTGAGCCATACACAAATCACTTGGGGAGATTTAATTGAGCCCCTACAAATTGAACAACCCGAAATCCACCATGAAATCCCCCCACAGGGAATTGAGGCAGCCTAGGTAGAAGGAGACAGTGCCAAAAGTGAAATTCCAGTACCCCAGCCTGAAATGGAATCATACCCCATCCAACTGGCAGAAACTCAGACCATACAGGAAAAAACATCAAAGAAGAAGAGACAAATAACAATTGTTGTTCCTGAAACCTCTACTGTGAAAAGAAGAAGGGGTAAAAAGACAGTTCAACCTGAAAACATTCAGGAAACCATGCAAACAAAACAAATCTCACATGAGAACACTCAGTAAAATGCACAGACAAAGCAACCATCACTTGAAATCCTTACTGAACATTTATTTAGAAGTTATGAAGTAGAGATGGCTCAAGTAATGGGAAATTTAGGGACATCAATTACTGAAGACATAGACAGGTCTGGAGAACCCCAAGCACCAACTTCCTCCCATTCAAACCATGTATTGGATCTTCCTGATGTCGAGATGCCATATCCTGAAGGAACAGAATAGACATAACCTCAAATTGAGGTAAATAGTCCTTTAGAAAAAACATAGCACCCAGAAGAAGCAGGGGAGCAGTCACCAGCTGATCAAGGTGGGGAAGACCTTGAAATTCCCCATAGATAGAAGAAAACAACAAGAAAGGGAAATAATAAAATCAGAAAATTGAAACAGTAAAACAAGATATTGAGGAAAAGGGTTAAGAAAATCAAAGTATTGAAACAAAAAGTTGGTAGATTAAAAGAAATAATTAGACAACTTAGGAAGAAGTTGGAGCAAGCTGACAAGGCCCATGAGAAGAATAAATCCAAGAGGCCTAGAATACAGGGAAGAAATCCACTTCCCAGAAGAACAGTCCACAGCAATTATGTTGGAACACAAAAAAAATTGCATGCTCCTTTGGAAATAGATGAAATAGAAACTCAGACTGAGGTTCCAGCCACAAAAGAAATAGTTGTTCAAACTAAAGGGGTGTTTCCTACATATATTCATGCTCCTTTGGAAACAAATGAAATAGGAACCCAGACAGATGCTCCAGCAACAATAGAGGCAGTTTTTCATATTGAGGAATCATTTCACTCCACTGAACAGGATGCCATCATTAGCAGGTTGGAAGCAGAACTGGTGCAATCCCAACAAACCCTGACTCAATGCAGAAGTGAAATGGTAACAATCGCAGAACATCAAAAAGTTGTCAAATAACTTCAAGCCATGTCAGTAACAAAGAATGAGACCTTTGTTGATCTCAGCAGAGCTCAAGGAAAGGTGAAGAAAGTATAGGGCCAGTTAGATGGAGCTTTGGAGCAAATCAAAAAAATTTGCTCTATTTATTCTGATATAGTAGCTTGCAAGGCCCCTCCTACTAATTACACCTTATTTTTTTTAGAACATTATCTGTTGCTAAGGATAAAATCTATTAGAGCAAGAAAACCTTTTGAGTTCACCACTATTTCTTATTTTGTTTCATGTTTTAGAGAAAAAGAGGAGGGATTAAAATACTTTATGTGTGAACTATACCTTCACAACTTCATCCTAGGAGAGAACAGAAAAGAGAACCCTGGTCCTTTCACTAGGGACATACAGTTTCAGGCATTTTTTTCCTTTGCTAAAAACCAAACTAGGTGGGCTAAAGCACACAAGGTTTTCATGAAAAAGGAGACTAGGCTAGACCTATGGATCAGAGGGGACCCTCCTAAAAAACTTAAAACCATTATGCAACACTAAACATTCATGAAGAGGGAGAAGGTTGTAGAATATTTAGACCCCATCCACTGACATGTTATAAATTCAAGCCTACAGTATTTTAGAGGGCTTAAAGAAGAAGTCATTTATGTTGCTAAACTAAGATGGTATGTCTCCTCAATTGCAGTCAAGAATAGGGAACCCTTTGGTTTCAGAAATTTTCACGCAACCACCTTCAGGTTAGAGAGGTGTGCTAGAATTATCCTAGATGAAGGGCATGTCTGGATTGGATGAAGGTACAGTCCTCCCATTATTTGGTATCATCCAGAGGGTTATCGAAGTATCTATGAAATTCGTAAGAAGGAAGAAGATGTTGCTTTTGAAGATATTAAAGGTAAGAATGGGTTCATGAGACCTAGAGAAAAGACCTCTCCTCCCTTCAGTATCACTTCTTTACATGTAAACTCTCTACTTGCATGAGGACATGCAAAAAGGTAAGCTAGGGAGTATGTTGAGTTGAGAAAAAGGTACAAATATCCTCCTTATTATCATGGTTTATGATATATTCTTGATTGACTTTTCTATTAATTAGAATTAATTAGGAAAGAAAATGATTCAAAAGTCTTCTAGAAATGTTATTGAGTGATATTAGATAATTTCTGAATTTTGGTTTGAATTGTTTGATTTTATTGCAAAAAATGGATAATTGTTGTTGCCTCAAGAGAATTAAAGAGATCTTGAAGATACATAAGCCATTAAAGATCGAAGGAATCAAGCGCAAAGAAGTTTAGAGGAAGATTGACTCTTTATTTTGTAATCTTTATAAATAGTAAAAGCAATCCCGAGGATCTCTCGATCCTCGGGATAGCTTAATTTACCCATGTTATTGTAATATATAGAGGTTGGTGAACAATAGAGAAAGGCCAAGAAATTCAATCAAACATTCAGATCTTTGAATTACTCTGTACAAGCAGTATGTTTTAAATGATTTACCAGTTATGGAATTAATGAAAGCCTTGAAAGTTTTAATCATCTTTGCATACTTAGTTTTTAGCAGCGGTACCTTCTGAAGACCATGGGCCTAGTCGAAAAGAGTTACTGTCTCATTTGTAATCATATCAATTCTATTTCAGTTCTGTGATTTAAATTTCCTTGCAACAGTTAAGATAAATTTATGAGTGTGTTGATTCTTTTATGAAATGGTTATGTTGTTCATTGCAGAAGATAGATGTTGAAGATTGTCGATTGTTGTTCCATTTCCAATTACTGTTAGTTTATCATTTGAGAATTCCTTTCATTTTCGCATTTACTTTTCCTTTTTATCAAATTCACATTTGATGTCCCTTTTGCCTAAATTCACATGTGTTGTTCTATACAGTAATTCACTATTCTTTTCTAGCAGGTTAAATAATCATTGATAGATTGATTCCTTAAGTATTTTCACATATTAAATTATTGTTTCTTAGTTAGATGAATTCAGCAAATTGATTAGTGTGTTTGATTCACAGTGTTATTGATCAGATTACAATTCTGTTGAATGAGTTATCAGTTTCAAAGTTTTTAATGAATGAGTGAAGAACTTGATTATTACAGTAATTTAGATAGACTTAGATTTACTTTAACTGAATTATCTACATGATTTGAAACCTCTACAACTATCTTCATAGACTTTGCAGACATTCTTGAAAGAGAAGATGAATCCCCAGTTGATAAATTAATGTTAGACTAAGGTTGTTTTTAGGACATATTTAGAGCCCAACAAAAAGTTGAGGAAGAAATTGACTAAACAACAATGACTTCCCTAGTGGAGTCACCAGTTTGTTGTAGGGTAAATGAACCATGTAGGAGTTACCTCCGTTAGGCTCTTCCTATACCTAAGACAAAATAAATATGCAATCAATATATTTTCCTAGATATAAATTATACACAAAAATAATCTACGAGTTGATAGAATAAAAGGTTTACCTGGCAATCTGACGGTTGTCCCCGCACACTCCTTAGTTGTTAGATCTCTCGAATATGCCCTTCACTCTTTCCAACATGGATCTGCACACATAGAGACACAAAAAAACCTTTCACAAGATCAAACGAATAATGTATAAATGGACAATAGATCTAGTGACATAACATAATAATATCAATTCCCTTCAAAGATTATAACAATTACATACAATCAAGTAAGGAGGAAAATATTGTACATCTTACATTAATGGACAAATGGTTTACAACTTACAATTAAGGAAGTTGATGCAGTCCTTTCCCAAGTTCCTTGCCCAAGCTCTGTAATCAAACTGCCAATATAAGTTTGCTTTCTCTTTTCTCTCCCCTTTTTCCCACGAGAGACCCTCAATATATAGGATAATAGAGATAAGATCAAAGGTTAATCTAGATAGGATCTAGATGCCCAAGATAAAAATCTTCTCAAGGTTGAACCATGCAAAATCTAAGGTTTAATCTCATCTCATGGAAACTAATCCTAAATAGGGAGTAACAGAACCAGTAGCGCCCTGCATTCTTGTAGGGAGCGATAAATCTCTCTTTGAAAGGGGACAAGGAGAGAACATCAATAATTGGTCATGGGATGTAAAGGGGCAACCAACGACCATGAAAAAAGGTATTACAGAATCAGGGAAAAGTGGTTTAATTAAGTGTTTCATACTTCTAACCTATAGATGATTCCCATTGGGTTATCGGGTGGAAAATAATTGTATAACAGTTATTTCTCCCATGCTTGAATCTAGCTCATTATCATATAGGTGAGATTCATGTGCTTGATATTTCAGTGGTTCGGTTGATTGTACTAGATTATCAAACATGTCTGAGTTGTATCAACTCATTGCTCTTAGACTTGGTAGGATACCACATGCTAGATTCTATCTCATTATATCACCATTGATATTATATATCAATGAGCATGGGTATGCCCACCTTGTCTCTATTGATACCTTGTACACTTATCACCTTTTTTACTTGTTATTGACAAGTGTTTCTCCATAAACCTTCTGCAGGAAATCCACCTTCCTTGGTTCTTCATGTACTTGGATAAATAAATTGTGATGTATTTTGGTCATATGATTTTCTCCAAACTTCACACATTAGGGATAAATCTGTTATCACATAAAAACTTCTCACTTGTGAAATTTCTCATAGTCTTATAGAAATATATCACTATTTGCATGTGTAGCGACCATTTTTATCCCCTTTCCACCACCATATGACACCAAAAATATCCTACTCAAACCTTGAAGTTGTCCAAAAAGTGTATTGCTCCATAAAAAAGACAATGTAGATAATACCCCCAAAAGTTGTACTGCTCCATAAAAAAGATAATTTTGATTGTTTCCATCACTCCTCAATGCACCTGAAGTGGTGTAATGGGATCATAGTTATATTTGGACCATATTAAACCATAATTTATGTTTTTTATATTTATTCAGTCATCTTCAGTCACTATTTGGAAGATCGCGTCAAGGGGGTTTAGCCACTATTTTCATTATAAATAAATCATTTGAGATATCTCCATTCATCCATTATCAAAAGTAGGTTTATGTTGTTGAAATATCACCATAAATATTGAGGGCCTCTTCCTCTTGATAGTATATTTATATTGATGTTTGTAGCATCAGACAAGTACTTTCGCACAAGTTTAAGTGTCTAGACGTGTGGAAGTTGTCCAAAGACTTCTACCTTGAGACTTTAATTTAATTACATGAATAAATTAAAGTTATTTTATTAGTGAGTTGAGTTTTATTTAAAGAATTTTTTTAATTAGCATTAGTGAATTAAATAATAGCCATTGATCTCAAGTGAGGTGAGAAGTAATATCAATCATCAATCACTTTGGAGATTAGGGTTAGTACATAACTCAAGATTATAAAAGCATGGCTTGGGTAAAGGAGAAAGATACTTGTGTGAGACATTGTGTGTTAATACACAATAGAGGTTAAATAAGGACTTTTTATCAAGGGTTAGATCCCGAAGGACTATGATTCAAGGATATATTGAATAGGTGGAGAAGTACTTCAATCTAGAGATCATGTCAGGGAGAAGAGAGAACAGAGGTAGTTGCAAGTGGGTTTCAATAGATTAGAGCCGCATCAGCAGGGTTGCACCTACAGAGTTCCCATACATTCCTTGAGTGTGTATATGGATGTTTCGATGGAGATAGGTGCGTATACACATGTTTTCTTAAGGAAATGCATGTACATATCAAGAAACATGAAAACCCAAGGTCACACAACAGATCAATAATTTCTAGGGTTTGTGGGTATTGTCTGTAGTTTTCTGTATTTCTCTATGGTCCATTTTCCCATGTATGGGAGATATTATGAAATTTGAAGTTATTTGAATGATAAGATTAGTTGATGGGCATAATATCTTTGTGTATTGTGTATGAGATTTTGGTTTCTAGTATTTATTCTGCTATCTTTATTTGAGTTGAGTATTCCAACAAGTGTATTCTATTTTGTGAGCTACTAATTTGATTTACAATGAGGAAATCACTAGATAAAAAAACACCTATCTGTCAGAGTAAGGGGATTTCAACAATTTCTTGTTTAGGTGCCTTGCTCATCCACCAAGGAGGGAGTCATCAACACATCAAGGAAGCCAAGGACCCACCTATTATCACTGAAATTTCATCCGCAAATGGTTACAGGAATCCAGCATCTCCAAACACCTATTAGTTCACCCACAGCTTCAAAAATGCATTTCCAAAAGGCACAAACTATACAGCTGGTTAAAAAATTAACATGCGCAGAAGAACTACAAGAAGCGCGCGCACATGCACAGGTCAAAAACATCAAAAAAGGTGCACATGTTCCTGATGTGTGACTGTGTACGCAAAAAGACACGCACACTTGAGAACGATGCATTTAGGGTTCTTATCAACCCCTCACCCACTTCTGGTTCAGATCCCAAGTTGATTTGACCCTCAAATCCAAGTTGAATCCGAGTGGGGGGCTGGTCAAAGACCTAAGGGTACCATAAAGAGCCCCTTGTTCACACTAAAGACCAGTTGGATAATGCCTCAAAGATTTTCTATAAATAGAGGCCATGGGTGCACTATGAATTCAAGAATCTCATTGTATTGTTATGTTGCCTCTATTCTCCTACAAGGAACCTCTTTCCTTCTTGGAGTATACTAGCATCATCTCATTAATCTATTCACCTCACCTCTTGAGGGAATAAGCTTGGATTTATTCACCGTTTCCTTTCTAGTTTTCCATTTGTAAGAAGATCTCTCACATAGGGGACTCAAGATCCCTCCCTTAGAGGAAGAGGGGATCCATAAGTCCCCCTTTTTCCTTGGTGTTTGACCACTAATACAATATATCCATTAGTGGCATGAATATTGGTCAATTGTTTGATTATTTTTTGTTCTAATTTCCTTATGTATTGTAGTTTTGTTTCTTTAGTTGTTATTAGCTTAGTTGTTTGTTTATTTCATGTGATTGAGTCATTTGACTCATACACTAACTTTTGTCATGTTCAGCTGACCCAACTGGACTTGCAAGTGTCCCTCTTTTTCTCATTCAAGTGGCGAAAAGGATACAATAGATTGGCAACCATACTAGGGAAAGGTATCAATTTCCTCCCTATTTGGGTTGTTTGAGAACTTATTTTTTATTTATTTACATTCCAGGGATCATAACTGGCCCAGACCTACCTCCAAAAGGTTGAATTTGGAGCTAGAATAAGAGAATTTCAGTTAAAATTTTCTTCTCAGACACGTATCAGAACCTGCAAAGGTTTTTCATCCCACAGGCGCGTCTTCCAAGCACGTGCTCCAAAAGAATTGTGCTTCCCATCGCATTCTGTGCACAGTGTGCCAATAGGTCCTTTTTTCTCTATGCATTGGCGCCACATGCACCTCTGTCTAAACTGGGGCCCACGCATCTGTCCAGAAATCCAATATTATAAGAGTTTTTTGTGATGTTTGTAAGGCCCCTAGCCTTCTAAATAGTGATTCTATATAATTTGTAAATTCACCACACTTAGATTCCCTCTCCACATGAAGGGTTAGTCAAAACATAGGCACTTAGGAGGTTAAAAAGAACCATATTTCTCCTCTTTTTCTTTCATTTTGCCACATGGATGGCTTCTTTTGATTGTAAAAGTTAAGTTAAGATAATTTGCTATCACATATATAAACACTTGCATTGGGACCAGAAATCAAACTTCAATCATTGAGTATGCTCTTCTCTCACACCATAGAGTGATCTTGAGAATCAGAAAAACAATTGAGGGAAGATTTCATCTCCCTTAAAAAATAAAATATTTAGGAGAGTACAAAGCCCCCCTAGGTCCCCTCTTAGTTTTTTTTCAAAACATCTTAAATTTGTAAGGGCCCATACATGCCCACATGTTGCAAAAATTAGGATAGTTTTTTAAGCTACTTTCTTAGTTTACATCACTAGGGGAGTTTAAATATTATTGTAACATGCTCATACATCCCCACATGCTTGAAATCTAGGACATTTTTTGAAGATTTCTTAGATTAAATCACATTAGGGAGTTTAAAGGATTGGTAAGGACCCATATGTCCACATGCTAGTTCTCTAGGGACTTTAAAATTCTGCAAGGTTGTACCAATGGCATCTAGTAAGATAGGTAATCAAGACTTGTAAAGGACCACACGAAGTCCACATGCTGCAAGGTGACACCTAACTTATTAATAAATTTGGCACATTTTATCACTTTCTCACACACAAAGTCACTACTCACTCGCATAATTTCATCTCGAATTGTGGAGGTTGAAGTAGGTTTCCTCCAAATGGATTTTGAAATGTCCCACTATTTCTTGAAGGAATTATCCACTCCCACTTAATTCAAATGAGATTGGTTCACACCCCCTTGAGGCACCCACCTCTTGGATGGGATCTAGCCTGTGACCCATTTCTGAGGCCGAAAATCTAAATGTCTCACTTTGACCGAGGTACCTAATGACCAAATTTTAGGACATCTACCCAGGTGGCAATTGTGGGTTGCAATTGCACCTTGATCAGATTTTGTGTGGCTATTGGGAAATATCACCATCTCTTTCAGGATATGCACCTTCTACCCCTCATTATAACTTATTATTTCATCCTTCACTAGTTTCTCTTCCGGTGGCTTCAGACCCCACTGTTGAGTACTATTGGAAGGTATAGTGCTATTTGAGAGGAAGAATGTTATGTCTTTTTAGGACATGAGCATTTGTTTTCTTTGTTCTCCCACACGAAAAAAATCCACCTACCCACATGTATCCCTCTTTTGAATTGATTTATGTATGATGCTCTTGTGATTACATGTGATTGTGAGATATATTATGAAAGTCCAAAATTATACAAAAACTCTTGTTCATTTATTGCTCTCATCACCATTTTCACACATTTCACTTTGCTAGTCAGACATCATAGGGGACCCACAGAATACCCTTCCTTCCAGACACTTACAAAATATCCCTCCTATTCTAGGAGGATTTCCTAGTTTTGCCAACTCACCGGCTCAACCCTCTCACACCCCTATGAGTGCTACTATATTGGGATCATCTTTTCTTGGTTCCACTTTACTTGGGTCCATTTCCCAAGGTCATCCATCCAATATCTCTCCTTCACAAGGAGGTGGAGGGTACACTTCTTCTCAAGGGAGAAGTACACCCCCACTAAACCCCCCTCAAGGGTCAGGTATACCACCTGCTCACACCATGGCTAGAACCAATCCTCCACCGCCACTCCAGATGCCATATTTGGCCTCCCTAAACATACAGGATCTGAGCAAGCTCACAAATGATCCTATATTGCATGGCCCCACATGGCCTGCAATGCCTACCAAACTACCTTCGGACATTCCCAAGTTTGAAGGAAAGGCGGGAGAAGATCCTGCCAACCATATCATGACCTTCCACTTATGGTGCTCTTCAAACAACATCATGGACGACTCTGTCCAATTAAGGTTATTTCAATGCACACTCACAGGTCCATCGGCCAAATGGTACGTGGATGAAAAATCAGGGTCCCATGTGACTTTTGAATACTTGACCAAAGCATTTTTTACCTTATTTCAACTACCAATCCGCCATGACAATGGTCTCGAACTACTCTTTGAGTTTAAAAAAACCTCAGCCACACATATCGTTGACCACATTCACAAGCGACGTGGTTTATGCAAAGCAAAAACCACCAAGCAACAATGCCTTGATTGGTTTCTCAGATCACTCATCCCCCTCCTTGCCAAAGATGTGGCCTCCACCTTCCCCCAATCTTAAGAGGAATCCATCAGCAAGGCTCAACAGTACGACCTCATTTATGCACAGTCAGGATACTTATATATGGTACTACCTGATGCCCCGAGACCCATACCATTCGGCCAAGACAAACCTAGGATGTCTCTCTCAATAGATGGATTGATAGGTACCACAACACACCACAATCCGTACATCCAACCACCACTTATGTATGGTACACCCCAACATCCACCGATGTATAGAGGACCCCCTTATTACCCTCCTCCCTTTTAT
>WSFP011371920.1:0-31125 GCA_009831015.1 Picea engelmannii
ATTTTTTTTTAGTTAAAATGAATTGAATTTGTCCACTTATTAACTAACTCCCATATTTTAATCTCTTTATATTTTTAATAAATATATATACTTAATAAATTTATAATTTAAATTAATTGATTTAAATTTTTAATACATATTAAAAATTTAGTCATTATCAGCATCAATATAATAATATTGAAAAAAGATAGATATTTTATATTATTATAAATTATAAATAATTAGTTAGACATTGAAATAGGTTAACAATGTGAACATATATATTTAGAAATTAGTTACGAGCATTAACTAGAAGGGTCTCCTAGTTAAAAATGAAGAAACTTAATTATTTTGTTAAAAGTTATAATTACACATTTAAATAATAAAACTTGACAATAATTAAAAATCACTACACCATCTCATAAAAAATAAAAAATAAAAATTAAACTTTGTCTTGCAAAAAAAAGAGACTAACTTGAAAAATTAACTTTGCCCACTTTTTAACTCACTCCCACCTACTAGTATTTCTTATAATTGATTGTCATAATTATGGAAGAGAAGTGAAATGGTTCTCTCTTTGTCCCATTTTTCTAAATATATATTTTTATTATCACAATTTTCCAAATTTTTAAAAATAAGTTGCCTTTCCTTGTCATGTATCACCTTGCTTTACCTCGCCATGGCATACCATCCCATGCCTTGTATTGCCATGAAATGCCTTTCCTTTCCTTGAATTTACATACATTGACATACCTTTCCATGCTTTTCCATGTTATGCCTAGACTTGTCATGCCATGCCTTGCATTGTCTTTACATGCGATGCTATGCCATGCCCTTCCTTGCCTTGCCTTCCCATCCCATGCCTTGGATTTGAAATATATTCCTTTTCAACTCATGAATTTCCTTTCCCTTACATGCCATGTCATGCCTTACCTCGGCATGCCAGGCCATGCCTTACCATGCCTTTCATTCCCATGCCATGCCATACCATTCTTTTCCTTGTCATGCAATGTCATGCCATGCCTTGCCTTGACATGCCATGTCATGCCTTGACTTACCATGCCATACCACGCCATGTTGTTGGTTTACTTCTTTCATTTTTTGGGCTGGCCCACGTTCAGATCTCAATAGGTTTCCAACAAATCCCTAAAAAATTGTTGACCCTCCTAGTAAACCAAAGGCAACACTGCGCATAGGGTGCACAACACAGTCTCACCCGAGATAAATTTATGGGTGAATGCAATGCTCAAGTGCTTGCAGTCCAGGAATGAGTGGGGATCTAGGATTGTGTTATTTATTCTTCATACATCACCCTTATTACTGCTTTAAGTATTTCTAGGAATCATTCATCTTTTAGTCGTATCCATGCATGTTGATAATTCTAGTTTAACCATTCATTCAAAAGCTAATAATCAACAGAAATTAGTCATTCATTAACAATCACACATAACACACAAATTTATCATGGTTTACCCCCTCCTGGGGCTATGTCCACAAAGATCTGGATCTATTCTCTTTTATTGATTCTGCTGCAAAGTCTCGTACGGTGTGCATTACATCTTTAGTATTACAATCAAGATGAGGAAAAGATCCCTCTTTGTGGTGGATTAAATCACACCAGGCTCCACAACATGTGACCTAACCCTCAATGACTATCTTATTCAACTCTTCTAAAGGACTCATTACCCTTAACAACATAAATCCTCCTTAATAACTCCAAGTACAACACCCACCACAACCATATACCTCCTAGGTATTTGTTTATACTACTTAATGGCTTATGGTCATTTCAATCTTTGTCAAAAACCCTAACCATATCATGGTTAGGATTTCTTTCCTATGCACCACGTTGTTTTCCTCTTGCGTGATGCTTTCTTTCCACCTGACATTGCACGAACTCCAAAATTAGCTCATTTGTTTCTAAGTTTGGTTCTTTCCCATAAACAAATCCTTCTCTCAAAAATAAGCCTCCTCCCAAAATAGACTTCCTTCTCAAAATAGGCATGTTCCCAACATGCCCCCAACAGTGACATGTGGCTCGTCTCGAGCCACTCAGGTGGTGATCACTCCCTGTACAGCCTTGTCCAAACTATGGAAATTCCCTGCTAGTTCCTTTCCTTTTTCCCTCATCTCTGCATCTTTTCTTGTTAGCACCTCGATTGTATGGGTTGCTATCTCCTCCTATATTAATGTTTCTCCCTCTGACTGTTCCTGTGCCATACTTGTATTCTCTTCCTCCATCTTTGAAACCATCTATGTTGTTTGTTCTTGGAGGGGTTCCAATTGGGCTTGTCTTTCTGGCTTATTTGTTTGCTCTTTTTTCAACTCCATCTACAAATTCTTTATTTCTTGAGTGCCCTTCAAGCTCTCTATGATACTCATTGTTTTCTATCGTTGGTTTACCTCCTATATGGAAGCATTGATTTTCTCTACTTATTGGTCCCACTTTTGGATGATTTCATCTTCCGCTAGGATAGTCCATATTTACGCGATTATGTCAAACAATTATTCTACTTGCCTTGCTTCTTTCGCCATCTCAGCTAGTATATGGAGTGAAGATTGTTGCTCTCTTTGTTCTTGAACCTCTGAAGGAGTCGTAGGATTAATATTTTCTTTGAGCTCCTAGATTTCCTACTTATATCCATCAATTGTTTGTGAAATCATTTTGATCTTCTCCTATGCACTCATTTCTGGTGCTTGTGCGTTGTCTGGGATGTGATCGTATACTGTTCTTAGTCCCTATTCTAGGTTATTCACGTGTTCTTTCTCCTCTTCTTTCTCCGAGGTCAATTGTTCGCATGTAATTTGTAGCATTTTGGCGACTCCTCTACCCACCTCCAATTTAGTTTCATCTGCATGGGCTCTGGATTGCACTTCTTGCATTATCATGGCTCGGAGTCCATATAGTGCCTTGGATGGTATCTACACCATGACGACTTCAAACTTCTCCAATTCCCCCATGGGTTTCTATGCAGTATCATGATCCATTATGATCATCTGGCAAGTGACTGTGAATGTCTCCCTTCCTTGTACTATAAATTGTACTCTCTCCTCTCCTTCCTTCTACGCAAGGGGTCATTGTGTCTTTTCCTATTGATGCATATTTTCATGTGGTCCTACTTGAATCTATAGTTGTTGTAGAGTTTCATGGACTTCTATGAGCTTGGCCATGATCTCTTCTCTTTGTGCCACTTCAATATAGATCGTCTCTTTCCCCCTTTCTTGGACTTTGTCCACTACGAATTTAGCATCATCCTTTGTTAGAGTGATGACTGGGTCTTCTATGACATACTTCCTCTTTTTGCATGCCTCTTCTACCTATGTTGGCTTCCTTGTTCTTTGTGATAGATACACCCCCCTTGTTGTAACTTGGACACTCTCTTCACCAGCATGTGATGTATCCCTCTTTTCGATCTGTTGTTGGTTGTATGTCATTTTTGTTGTTGGTTTCCTCCTTGGTATTTTTGGTACTTCACTGCTTTCAGATGGATGATTCCATGCTACAGCCTTTATAATGTTTTTTTTTTTTTGACAGGAACAGATAATGGGATTTTATTATAGAAAAGTAGTGGTAAGCCACTGGTTCTGATACATATGGGGTGGGCCAAAATTGGCTAAATAGTTACAAAAATCACACAAGTAGTTCTTAACATAGTCGTTACTTTCGGAGGCTTCTATGAAAAACTCCTTCCTCGCAGAGTTATTTGCAGAAGCCAATTCCTGGCCTAGGTGCCTCTTGCCAAATTACTTGAATCCTCCCTTCTTGGGGTGATCCCTCTCCTGCTTCTATTCTTTATTCAGTTTCTCCATCTTTTGTTCCAAACTGCTGACCCTTTCATCAAATTCTTGTTTTGGGTCTTTGAGGTCCTTGCGAAGTTTCCCTAGCTCCTCAGAAAGACCAAATTTGGTAGAAGTGATGTCATCTTCCAACCTCTCCAGCCATCTCCCTATGTTGATATCTAAGTTCTGGAGGAAGTCGTCCAGATTGTTTAGGGATGCTTGAGATGTTGCATGTTCACCTCCAGTTCTGCCAACCGCTCTTATGTCATTAGCTTATTGCTTGAGCTCGACACCATCGCTTCCCTTGCTACTTCTGGGCTACTACTCTTACGTAAGGTTCTCTCTCCTCTGATCACTATGCTGCTACTTTCCTTCCTTCCCAATATTTGACTACCTCTGGACTGCATAGCTTCCTTCCCTGCATCTCCTTTTAACTAAAAAATCCACTGATTCGTTGCTCCCATGTGATACGCGTGATCTAGAGAGCATGGGATCTTGCTTGGTTTCAACGACCAAATGATGGGTGACTCCATCAGATCCGACTTCCTCCTGACTGTTGACTGTGGTGGATTCGACCCTATACCTTTAAGGACATGACTTGCCCTCTTTCCAGCTCATATCCCTGTCTTATTCCAATCTCTCATGGGAGTTCCCAACTGGTCAAGGTTTCATTGATTTGTAAGGTTCCAATTCTTGAGAGGGCTCCCCAATTCACCTCTTCGTCTATTTTTGCATTCATTCCCTGGAAGATGTGGTAAAGCTGATAAGTTTGAAGCTTTCCCATGAGGAGTTGGATTTTCTCCAAAATGTGTTGGAGTTTTGCATTTTGGGCTTTGTTGCAGAGAATTAAGGCTTGGATTATTAGTCGTGAATTCCCTATTATCACGAGATCCCGGACTTTGTGAAAAATAGATTGATTTAGTCCTTGGCAGAGGGCCAGTGCTTCTGCTATGTTATTGGTTTCTATGCCAAGTCCCCGGGAAAACCTGATTTCTGGGAGTCTGTTGGGGCCTACCAGGATTCCTCCTCCTCCAGCCACTCCTGGGTTCCCTTTGGAAGCTCCATAAAAGAATAGAATATACTTATTTTCCTTTCTTTTCCACTCTTCGAACTCTTGCTCCTCCATCCTGATTTCCCATTCTTCATGGTGTGAGTTGTTATGAGTTTGTTGTTGTTGATCTTGGAGCTTAAGATGTTCAATCCAGAGTTTCTCTTCCAATTCTAACAGCTTTGAGTTTGTTTCTTTACAGAAGTAGGGGGCGCTCTCGCCAAAATGGGCCTTTATCTTTGTGGCTACCTGAGCAGGGCTGCTTTTGGCTTCCCTGAATAACCTGTTATTTTGTTCGAGTTAGATCTTCCAGAGAATAAATTTTGGGAGAGTTCTCCAAAGAGTGGAGAGTTGACCCTTTTTTGTTGTTTGAAAAGGGCAGAGGGAGTTCCAATTCCGGAGCAGGGTGGTGAATTCTTGAGGTAAAGCAAGAGTGTCTGGGTGCAGTCCAAGGGTTAAATGCTATACTTCTTTGGAGTAAGTGCAGCTTAAGAGTAGGTTGTCTGTAGTTTCCTCTTCTTGACAACAGAGTGGGCATCTAGAGGGGCCTTCCCAACCTCTTCTTCTTAGGTTTTCGCCAATGAGAATACCTTTGTGTTCCATGGTCCAGACATACATATCTATCTTTGTAATTGACTTGGAGGACCATATGGATTTCTAAATTGTCGGATCTGGGGGGACATGGGGGACTGTCGCTATGTGTTGATATCATGTTGTTGTAGTGTAAATTCCAGAAAACGATCCCCACCCTCTCTTGTCTTTTTTCCTTTTTTTTAAGGGGGTTTTCCCTTGCAGCCAGTACTTCAACATGTTCCAATCCTCTTCTAGCTCTGGGGGTAAGTTGGAAATTTCCCACCTTAGCTAGGAGTGGCTCTCATCATTTTCCCAATGTGAGATATCCCACATACTGTGTAAATTATGGAGTCTCATCCATTCTTTAAGACGATCTAAACCCTGCTTCAAGTCTAGTGGTGGGTCTCCCATGATTGAGTCTTCCCAAACCTTGATTTCTTTACCATTTCCTGGTGTCCAGGTGAGGTGAGGTTTAAAGTATCTAAGAGCCTTCTAGCATAGAGAGAAAATTGGGGATCCTTTCTCCACCTTTGTTGGACTGTCAAGGCACTTTTTCATTGGACCTCGAAAGTACTTCTTCCATAACGCTCTTTTACTCCAGGAAGAATTGACGGTGATTATGTGCCATAAGATCTTTTCTCCCAAGGCTAAATTTTGAGTCTGGGGGTTTTTAAATTGGAGTCCCCCTTCAAGGTAGGGCATAGTTATTTTTTCCCAACTAATAAGGTGCAATTTACTCCCTGTCTGCTTCCCTCCCTCCCAAAGGAATCTTCTGAACAATGCTTCAATTTTCTGGAAAGTGGACATCGGGGCCAAAAGTAAGGATCTTTGGTAAATCGGGATGCTTGCTAACACTACTTTGATGAGGACCACTTTGCCTGCAAGGTTTAACCAGTTTTCTCCCCAGGAGTTTATTCTATTTTTAAGTTTTCCTATCAGCTAGTCCCAATGCGAAGCCTTTGTATTGGATTTGAAAATAGGGATGCCCGGGTATTTAAATGCATCCCAGGTAGTGCAGCCTTCCATTCCAAGGATTATTGAGATATCTAGAATCTCCCTTGGAGTGATGTTCCACCCAAAGATCTTACTTTTAGTCAGGCTTATCACACTTCCTGAGAGTTTTGTGTAGGTGTCTAACTCCTTTTTGAATTTCCTTGTTGTAGGCACACTTGCTCCTCCCATTAGCAGTGTGTCATCTGCAAATTGGGTGTGGTTGATGTCTTTTACCCTAGGGGAAATTCTCAGGCCGAGAAGGTTGTTATGCGATTGGTCGTGGTCCAGTTGGTAGCTAAGAACCGAGGCTTGGATGGCATAAAGGAGTGGGGAGATGGGGCAGCCTTGCCGAAGACCTCTGGAGGATTTAAAGAACTTAGTGATCTGACCATTCACTAGAGGGGATATCCAAGGGGAGCCAATACAATCTTTAATCCAATTTTTGAGGGAGGGGGTGAAACCAAAATTTTCCATGACCTTGAACAAAAAATTATGTCTCACTCTATCAAACACATTTGCCAAGTCAAGTTTGATTATCATACCTTTTTCTTTTCTGCGAACACTTGAGTGCAGGGCCTCTTGAATAAGGATGATGTTATCCACTATATACTGGCCTTTTACAAAACCTCCTTGATTTTTTGGGATAATTCCGGGAAGGATATTTTTAATTCTATTAGCTATTATTTTGGTGAGGATTTTGTAACCTGTGTTGCAGAGAGAAATTGGGTGAAATCTTTCAAAGTTGACTGCTCCTTTTTCTTTGGGAAAGAACACAAGAAAAGACAAATTTGTTCCTCCTCCGATGTTGGTGCAAGTCTGAGACTTCCTGATCAACTTTGTGAGGTCTAATTTTATTATATCCCAACTGTTTTGGTAAAATCTGGTTGTGAACCCATCTGGACCTGGGGCTGTGTCTGGGTTCATTTGATCAAGTGCCTCTTTTATTTCTTGTTGGTTGACTACCCTAGTTAGCTTGATGTTGACATCTTCATGAATGAGGGTCGGAACTAAAGAGAGGGGGTAATATTTGGGATCTATAGCAGTTCTTTGAGTTTCTTTGTAAAGAGTTTCGAAGGCTTTTGCTGAAGCTGCTTTTATGCCTTCAAAATCTATTATCGTCTGATTTTGGACCTAAATTTCCATGACAGTCTTGTACTGCTTTCGAGCTTCAGCTTGTTTGTGGAAGAAGCCAATGTTTTTATCCCCTGCTTCCAACCAGAGGCTCTTGGATTTTTGTTGCCAATACTTTTCCTCCTCTCTACAAGCTTGATGCCAATTCCTTTGGAGTTGATCCTCTTGTTGCAAAGTTTCTTGGGTGATTTCTTGATTTTCCATATCCGACTGGTGTTTTTCAATCTATTTTTGGGTTTCTTGGCGGGCTAAAATAGAGTTAGGGAAAGTTTTTTCCCAGGACTTTAGCACTACCTTTAATCTTCTGATTTTTTCTTCCCAAACAAAAAAGGCAGAGCCTCTTACTATTTCATTCCAGGTTTTGGTAACCAGATCCTGGAATGTTTCATCTTGGAGCCAGGCTGCACTAAATCTGAAAGGGATTGGCCCGAGGTTCTTGTCATGTGAAATATCCAGCATGATTGGTTTGTGGTTTGACACACTATGAGGAAGGATGGAGGAGGACAGGGTGAGGCCCAAAAGCATAAAGGTGCTATGAACTAAGAACCTGTCCAGCCTAGCAGCAATGTGCCTCTGTCCTCCCCTCTAATTAGACCACATGTATTTCCCTTTAGTAGGTTTGACATCTTATAGCTTCCAATCTTATAAATATCTTCTACCCATTCCCTTGTTGGATCTCACATAATGGATCCACCTTTTTTCTCGGTCGTTGCTAGGGTCACATTGAGGTCCCTCCCCAATAACTATATTTTCCAGCTCATTTAGTAGCAGGTAATGTTTTATGGTATCCCAGTAAAATCTTTTTCCCTCCAAGAGGACAGGCACATAAAGATTGAAGAGACTTACCTATCGGTTTGTTTCTTTGTGAAGGAGGTTGGTGTAGATCCAATGCTTGCATGCTTCATATTTAATGAGGCCATACATCGTATGGTTCCAAAGAGTTACTATACCTCCTGAGGCTCCTCTTGTGCTTTCTGCTATTCCTTTTCTTATTTTCCAAACTGTGTTTGTTATGTTGAGGAAGTCTTGCTCTTCCATCTTGGTTTCCTGGATAAGAAGGATCTCAGAGTTTGAAGTTATGATGATATATTTAAGTACCTCTTCCTTTATTCTACTGTCGAAACCCCTGCAATTCTAGGAGGTTAGTCTCATGATTTACCTGGGGAGGAGATATGGGCTCCTTGAGGGGCCCTGGAGTGCTTCCTTGTTTTCCTAACATTGTTCAGTTGTCTGATTGTTGGCTGCAATCCAATCAAGATATCTTTGTATGTCTCCTTTTCTCTTTCTTCTTTCTTGGATTTCCTGCCTCGGCTTGTTTTTATTGGGGTGATAATGGTGTCACTTACTCCCTTGTTTTCACTGTCTGAGGAGACCTCTCCTTCCTCCACTTCTGGCTCTAGGTTCTTTCCCCCCATCATTTTTCCTTGCTCTTCCACCCTTTCTAGCATTGACTCCTCTCTAGCTTCTGGAGTTTACTTCCCTTGCTCCGCTTCTGCTATAGGTAAATCCTGAGGGGATTCCCCTGTTGATTTCTCTATTTTTAGATCTATCTCCCTAAACCTGTTTGATGTCGCTGTCTCTGGTTTGTTTCCTTGCTCCTTTGATTGAGTAGGGTTTGTCTTTTTCGTTCCTTGGGCCTTTTTCCTTGGATGAGGCTCTTCCTCTTCTAGGTTGTTTCCATCCTTCTCTGTTGTCTTTCTCTTTGTTTGGGTCTTTAGGGAAGTTTCGGTGAAAGCGGGTGTACTCGTGACAACCGCTACATTTGAATGGAAGTTGTTCATAATCAAGCTTCTAGTAATGTTGCCAGTCTCCAACCTTTAACTTGATTTCCTTTGGGAGACCTACCTCTAGATCCACTTCCACACAAATGCATGCACAGGAGTATTGGTCCTTGGGGTCCTCTCTCTTGATATAATGACCGAGCCCATTTTCGATTTCCTAGAGAGAAGTGGGATTCCAACAATGGATTGAGAGGTTTGGTAGTCTTACCTAGACCGAGACATCCTTGGGCACTTCCACCGCTGGATCAAATCTTGGTTTCCAATGGTTCAAGTAGATCCCTTGAGTTCCCATGAAATAAGGTCTGTTTCTAAAGATGAGATCTCGATCTTCTTGCGAGATGAATTCAAAGATAAAGAAGCCTCTTCCCACCACATAGCAGTTTACACTATTCTGGATCAGCGGGCGCCAGTTTCTTTGGATCCAGTTGTCTGTGGACCTGGTTGAGGTCCAGAGCCCCATAAATTTTCCTACCAAAGAATGATATAACATGGAGACTGCTACACGCATAGGGTGGTCATGGGGAAGATCAAACTCTGGAATCGAGACGAGTTTCTTAACGAAACTTGGGGGAGCAGCTGGGGGATGCTTCTTGCCATGGGCAACCAGAAGCTTGCGGAACGAGTCAGTTGTGGAAGGAGGGGGCGATGGAACACCTTCTTCGGGGGTGACCATGGCTACAACAGAAGTGCTCAGAAGGTTAACCCTAGATGACCTCAGAGCGAATATTTTTTGGAGTGTGGAAACTTTGTTACTAAACTGAACTAGTCCAGCCTTTCTAATGTTATCGGCTGGGATTTTTTTTTTCTGAGGAGCTTGCTTCAGCCTTGTCCTTGGGATGGGAGGATTGTGACATGGTTGTCCTTGTTTTTGGTTTTTTTACTGCTAGCTTCCACTATGCAGGCTAGTCTTTAATTATCTAGTCAAATTCCTCTTTGGCGACACAATATTTCATTTTTATCCATGCTTTCTTTGGATCCCTTGTGGCCTGGACTCACATGTGGTGCCTAGATTCCTTGAACCTAGCTATACCTTTCATCTCTTTGATTACCTCCACAAATATGTGCCACACATTGGTTGTGCGCTATTGTATTTCCTCCAACAACATTGCAAAAACTGTGTTATTGGCTTGTTGATTTGTATTGTCCTTATCCTCCCAGAGGGACTCATACCGAGCAGCATAGCATTTTCCTTTCCTATCCAAGAAAGATGAAAACTTTGGCTCCTACCATCCTGCCAAATCTATAAGAATGATAAGCCAGGAGTAATGGAACTTGGTTCCATTATCTTGTGCATCTCTGTAATCCACCAAAAAGTTGTTCAGTAGGCATGGTGCCCAAATGAACATCACTCCCTTCACACTATAACTCCTGCTGGAGCTTCTTATTTTCTGCATTTCCTAAGTATTTTGCAATCCATAATCTTTCTGGAAAACCTCATCGCATTGTCGTTAATATCCTTAAGAAAAATGCCTATGTTTCCCCGACAGGTGCCAAACTGTGCTTTGACCAACTCGACGATTTCATTTTCACGCGCCTTATTATCCAAGTACTCCTTTGGTTACGTGCCAACTGTAGGTAGTCCTGTGATCTTGGCAATCAGTGCCACATGCAGCTGTACTGAACTATCCATCCAAAGGATGCCTCCGTGTACACGCATGGCTAGTTGTTTGACGCAAAGCCCGACATTTTTACCATGCCCGAAGTGTTGTATGTCCAGCAGGCTCATTATGCCATAGTTGTACATCCTTGTTATCCACTGTGTAGGATCCATTATCAGTTTTCCTAGGGGTCAAATTTCCCCTGTGTTCACTAAGTAAGCCTCTTCATCCAAATCTGGGAATTTTCCCACATCACGCACATCATGGTATAAGTACCTAAGTTTTGGTATCTTTCCCAGCATATTTTTCACATTGACCACTCCGTCTGGAAGATATGGGAGTGTGATGTCCATGGCTTCCTATGCCTTTATATTCTTCCCAATAGCAGATGGTCCTGCCTCTGTTATTTCTGAGTCCTCTTCTTCCCCCTTGGAGTTTGTTCAGTCAGTGATAACCTCAACCAACACCTCCTCTCCTTCGTGGCTCTGTCATTGACCCGTCATTTCATCAAGTTTAGCGGGCGTTTCAGGGTGAGGGTGAGGGATACTATTTTGGGCCCTAGAACTCTTCCCTATTTCCTGTTGCGACACTGTTGATGTTTCATCTTCAGCTTATGTCGAGTTGATTCATTATGTATCTGAAGTGGTGACATATTCCATTTCGACCATGTTCTCGGGCGGTCTCATTCTTTTCTTACGCCATTGGCCCTGTTGGGTAACCCACACATATTGGCTTGAAGTGACAAACTTTAGTGGGGTCATCTTTTGTCCAATTCGCACACTCTCTTTCTTCTCCATAAAGTTATCACTAGGGAACACACTTTGTATCTCGCTCGGTGCTAAAAAATCATTAAGTGTTGAACGAATGCATGCATTTCTCACTTTATAGACCCGGTCGTAGTTGTTTTTCACTTTTTGCATGCATTTATGCTGAGTTTAATTTTCCATGCGCATTGTCTTCTGATGTTTGTCGCGATAATTGTTGCACACAATTTTTTTTCACACTTTCCTGTGGTTCAGTCAACTTCTTCTTCTTTTTGTGTTTTTCTTCTTTTCCTTTTTTTGTATTCCCTTTTTATTCTTTTTCCCCTTTTTATTTCCGTCTAGCATTTTTTCCCTAATCTCTACTATAGTACACTATATACAGTCCTATCCTACTGCGTTGTAAATTTTAAGGGTTAGTAGGACGATTGTCCTTGTACAGTTTCAGTCAACTACCTTTGATCATTCCTTTTAGTTTTGTTCCTCCAAAGTATTTTACTTGCACAGATCCCCCATCTGTGATAGTATTTACTTCATATGACCCATGGGCCAATGCATTCTAAACTTACTAGGGTGTTGGAAAAAATTTCTATCATAGAGGAGAACTAGGTATCCTTCCTTAAAACTCTTCTTTTTAATATGTTTTTCATGCCAGGATTTTCTCTTTCTTTCTGTAATTCCAGGTGAAATCCTTCCATAATCATGTCCTCTTCCATTTCCATTAGTTGACTTAACCTCTCATGTACTGCACCTCTTTCTTTCATGTTGGTAATTGTTGCTATGTGCAGACTGGGTAGCAAAGATTCTAATGGCACCACTGCTTCCTTCCCATACACCAATATAAATGGTGTATTCCCTGTCAACTTCTTGCATGTGATCCTATATTATGATATTACTACTGGTATTTTCAAGTCCCAATCATCCATGTTAACATTGCAGATCTTAGCAAAGAATTTTCCAAGATTTTATTCAATGCTTCTACTTCTCCATCTGCCTAAGGATGATATGGTGTAGTCTCCTGGTGATAGACTTCAAAATCCTCAGTCATATCCCTGATGGTATTACTAATAAAATGAGTTCCTTGGCCACTCATTAAAATCCTAGGACATCCAAATATGTTGATCACTTAATAAAATAAGAAGTGTGTTTTTATCTCTGCAATACAATATTTTCCCGGTGATGCTTCTACCCATATTGTTAATTATTCAGTCACAGTAATGATATATCTAGCTCCTGACCTTTTTCTTGGTTGATTGATCAGTACAAAAAAATCTATTTCTCGTTTTTCAAATACCTGGAGAGTCACTTGTGGTCTTAGGAGAATCTCATCCCTCATGTTGGGTTTTCCAACCCTTTGATAGAAATCACATTTACGACAGTATTCCTTGCCATATTTATGGACTATTGGCCACCACAATCTTGCGTGCAATACCTTATGCATGGTAGATTTTCCTCCATAGTGTCCTCTAGCAATACCTTCATGAGCTTCTACCAAAATTTTGTGCCTTTCATATTCTAAAAATGCTATCTATGCCCATATTATATAAATGTCTTGTAATGAGTTGATAGTATGCAACTCTAACTACCATATTTTTCTTCTGTGTGGTGCTAAAGTATTGTGGTGCAACCCTTGTACTTAAGTATTCAATAATATCATAAAAGTATTCATCAACTACCCATACTGAAAATAATTGTGCATCAGGGAAGTTATCTTCCAAGTTAGTAGGTTCTTCTCCATTAGTTACCCTTGACAGGTGATCCGGTCCTCCATTTAGCTTCCCTGGTTTGACTATCAATTTGAAATCAAATTCTTGGAATAATAATAGCCATCGACAGATCCTCCCCCCCAACACTATCTTGTTGACTAGATATTTGATGACAGAATGGTCTGTGAACATTTTAAAGTGTTTACCCAGTAAATAGTTCTTGAATTTATGAAGTGCATATACCATGGTCATGCCTTTTCTTTATGTGGTGTTATAATTCCTCTTAGATTCTGACAACTTTTTGCTTGCAAAGGCTATAGGATGGTCTAACCTCCATGCTCCTGGATGTGCCAGAATTGCTTCAACTGATATGGATTATGCATCTGCGTGCACATGAAATTTATTTTCCCAATATGGAAATACTAATATAGATGTTGTCACCATATTTTCCTATAGAGTGTCCAATCCTTGTTGACAGTCCTCATTCCACTAAAATATGGTGTCCTTCTTTAACATTTTTTCCATTGGTGTACTAATCTGTGGATACCCCTTTATAAACTTCTTGTAATAGCCTGTAAGTCCTAGTGTTTCCCTTAACTATCACACTAACTTTGGTGGTTGTAAATTTTCAATGACAACAATATTATCAAGGTCCACTAGTAAACCTTGTTTACATAGTATATGTCCCAACAATATTCCAAAAGGTGTACCAAAAACGTATTTCTTGATATTTAATGATATATGACATTGCCTGCATCTTTCCAACATTAGTCTTAACACTTCTACATGGTCCTTTAAAAGGCTATATACAATCCAGTCATCTAGATATACTTCTAGAAATTGATGTATGAATTCCTTAAAAGAAGCTATGACTACTCTTGAAAAAATGGTTGGTGCATTTTTCAACCCAAATGGAATGACTCTATATTGGTAGGATACCCATTCTATAGAAAAATTAGTCTTATACCTGTCCTCTGGAGCTATTTTAATATGATGGTAATGTGATAATCGATCTGTAAATGAATATGCTTCCTCGCATCCCACATTATCTAAGACCTCATCTATAAAATGGGTAGGGAAAGGGTAATCTAAGAAAGCATCATTGAGTTTCCTCATATCTACACAAATCCTTATCCCCCCTTGTTTCATTTCATGGACTACCATAGGACTGATCCATTCATATTCCTCTATTAGTTCTATAATACCATCATCCAAAATTCGATCAAATTTTTCTTTTACTTTCTTCTTATACACGGGATTAAGTGTGTAAGGAATTTTCCTGACAGGTCTAGCCTCAGGTTTAAGGGGTATTTTCATCTCACCTAACTCCCTTTCTATGTCTTTCATCTCTGTAAAGGTTGTTGGAAATAGGTCACTGTATTCACACAATAACTTTGTTATTCTTTCTACTATTAGATCATCCCAATAGTATCCAATACTTGCCATTTTAGGATTTTCATTCGTCCCAATGTTGACTTTATTAAATTTGATTGGTGCAACAAGAACATATGGCTCCAGAGATGGACCTTCCACCTTTGTTTCTCCTTCAATCTTTGTGATCTGAATGTTGCATGAATCATCTTCATATAGTGCTTCTTCTTCCACATAATACCATGAAAGTAACTCTTTGACTATCTTTTTGTTCTATTGTTGATATTCTGTCATGATTTCAACCTCTGGTTCATCAATAAATATCAGTCGCCATATCATCTTTAGCGCTGAGTCAATTTTGGGGTTCTCATGTTCAAATGAGAAAGTTACTACAAAATTCTATGGTAATATTGTTCATTTTGTAGTGCCTCTATGCATCTCTTGATCTATATACCAGTTCCCTAGGATTCCTTCCAATGTCTAGATAAAGAAATGAGGCCATTCCTTTATTGGTGTCATCCTCTATTGTGTCTTAGACTTCTCCAAGTGTTCTCCTGGTGTTACTTGTCCATCATACCTCTGCATTTTATAGCTTCCCTATTATGTGCCAAATCTAATGTGTAGTAGTCATTTACATTGATACTAGTCCTGAATTGTTTCTTTGTGCACACCCCACCATCTTGCAGGTGTTAGCTTAAGTGCAATATCTAGGGATAAGAGCCTCTAATTTTCTAACACTTCCTCTTCATATTTTGTCATAGATTCATGTAAGTCATTTAACCCATGAAAACTGGGAGGTTCTCTTATCTCTATACCAACCCATCTTACTACGCGATCTATTTTTGCGCACCTCCATGTGGAAATTCATGTAATCATTGTTGCCAATTTTCCAAACCTGTGTCTGAGTCGAAAGCACATGATGTAATGCTTCTCCAAATAAGTACCCCATCTACAATTGGGTTAACATAATACTTTAGTCATGCAGTGGTTCTGTACAACTGATTTATTTCTTCTAGATTGAAACAAGTGGCCTCTACAAACCTTTTTCCTTCTAAAGGATCCAGTGGTGTAATGAATCTATATTCACTTGATTCAAAATTCATTTTTCTTGTCTTTAGGTTGATTATAGCTTGGTTATCAAATGCCCAATCCAATCCAAGAAATGTTGGGTAAGGTGTTGTGCCATCTACTATCTCTATCACTTCAAAATATGCCATAGTGCACACTCCATCCAAATATATTCTCAAACCTTTAAGTTTTCCAATAGGTAACACCCTATGTTGATTTCCTAGTTTCAACTGGACAAGTGAATATCCTAAGGAAGGTTCCCCCATACACTGCCATGTTTTCTTAGGTAAGACATTTACTTCAGAGCCTAAGTCCAGTATAATATCTCCCATGTTGAAGTCCCCAATATTAGCATTTAGTCTAAATTCCCTACTTGTCCATCTTCTTGTATGGAGATGATTGATTGTTTTCTGCTCTAACTGTCCTTGTACCTATGTGTTGCATATTTCTAGTACATTTTGTAATATCTTAGAAAATGATGGAGCCTTCAATAACTTATTAGAGGATTGCAAAATTGTTTTTACGGTAATTAATTTCTCTACAGGTTGTCCTTTACTGGTATGGTCCATTCAAAAGGATATCTCATACATTGGTGGGTTCTGATTTTGTTGTGCGACTGATGTAGATGAAACATTCTATTTGATAAACTCTTGTCTATCCTCCTTAAATATTTCCTTTTCTTTCCGCGCATCAAACTTCTTATGTGGCTCAGTGTTCTTCTTAACCCATTGGTGTTGATCTAGATATCATGTTACTACATTAGTTCATGTCTTGTCTCCTCCTCGAGTGACAATATTTATGTTTCTCCCATCATCCCTGGCTTCTCCATAAATCAATTGGACATTCTGGTTGTTCTAGATTTATTTTTCCTGGATCTTCCCTAAGAGTGTTGGATAGTCTTTTGTATCATGATCTTTGATACAACAGTAAATACATGTCTTTGGTGGGAGTGGACAATCCTGTTCATAATTTAATGGTTGTTGGAAGTTGTGGAACACTATTGGTCCTCTGCCTGATCCAAATTGTAACGTCCTTGGCCATCAACCCCACTGTCGGGCAACACTACTATGTAGAATAACACTTATAAAGTATGAATTTAAATGAAGTCAAATGACTAAATGTAGATTAAACACATAATTACTGCCAACATACAGAATTAACAAAATTAACAGTAATTCATTCATTGCAATGGGATACATGATAATATTATAAGCATCACAAACATGCATTTTAATTGAAATTAAACACATACTGATACTTATCTTTGAAACTGTAGTAATTCCACCAACTACATCCAGACCTTCGACGAACCTCCCAGCCTTAGACCATGCTGCTCATCACTCTCAGCAGTGGGTCATCCTCGAGCTAGGGCTAAGCTCCACCCAAGGCAAGGGAATCCTAGAGTAGACTGAGGTTACAGGAAAACTGCACAATACAATCGGAAGGATTCTCTCCAGGAGCCTTCTTACACCCACTACTCATGCACTCTCATTCCCCACATGTCTGTTCCACCCAGGAGTATACACCTTCACAAGCACATTCCATCGGTGCTTCACCTCCCTCTCTGGAAGAAAACCATTTCCCAACAGACTCTCTCACCTTGAGAGAGTTTCTCACAGGCCTAACAACCTACCTCTTCTACCAAGGGCCTGACAACCCGCTTCTTCAACTAGTTTCAGCCCAATTTCTGTAAGGTAAGGATAACAACAATAAACAACTGGTCAATTCCACTCTGGAAACACATAAGGAAACAACCCAAATATAGTTCAGGTATGGACTTGAATCTGCAAGAGAAGATATGCTAGGCTCATAAGACACACAGGTGACATAGCTCAATCCACGGGTTTCACACCAGTTTTCAGGGTGCGTGACAAGGAATCCACATAGAGGTTGAACACAGACTCAACGGATCATAGAGAGGTTGTGTTGGCTTCTCAGGAAAACATCACAGGCTTCGGTTTCAAAGTTGTGTGAAGCATACAGAGATCATACGTGTCCACAACACAGTTCATACAGTGGAAAGAAGAATCATGAAACTGGCAGAATGAACCCCCCAACTCAGCTGACGTTTCATCTTTTTAACCGCATGCGCCTAGGTCGAAACTTGTGTTGTTGGAGCTGCATGCGTTCCCTTTTGCACGTGTTGGAGCTGCATGTGTTCCCTTTTGCACGTGTTGGAGCTGCATGTGTTTCCTCTCCCAGGACTTAGGATAAAAACATGTTTGTCACATAGTTTTGGAATAATAATAAAATATTATTCTCAAGGACTTAAGCCCCTAATATTAGCCCCTCTTTCCAACCTTTAAGCCCATTTTCCCTTAACCACCCTGTGGAAACATAGTCCCCCATCACTCTTTCTTCGTGGTCTTTCTGCATGCAGGGATGTTTAATCTTTATTAATGTTATTCATATTACATATACAAAAACGGGCTCTTGGACTTTAACACTTAGGCTCTCTAACCTAACAGACACATAAGCCCACCAACTTATCAATAATCAGATCACCACCTACAAAACGTGATTTACAATTTAGAAACATGATTACGAAAGGGCTCGTCCTTGGGGATATTACAATCCCCTCCCCTTATTTTTTCACTATCCTCAGTGCAACTTTCACACAGTATCAATAAGATTTTCAAAATCTTCAAAATGATGTGGGTATTCTGCCCGAATAGCATCCTCATGCTACGATGTCATGTCCTCAGTACCATACCAGGTCCACTGGGTCTTTCTAATCCCTATGGATTGATTCTGGAGCTATTTTCTTTTCTGGTCCAATATGCACATAGGATGCACTTGTAGGACACCTTCTTGCTGCACCTGAATCACATTCCAATCAATTACATTATTAGCATCAGGTAGCTTTAGTAAGATTTTCCATGACCACCATGATTGAATCATGTTGCTTGCCAGTTCTAGGCAATCCTGTGATGAAATCCAATGTCACCACTTCCCACTTCCACTCAGGGACAGATAGAGGTTGTAGCAACCTTGTTGGGTGCCTGTGCTCAGATTTAACCTTTTGGCACACCATACATCTGGCGATGTATTCAACAATTTGTTTCTTCATCCCTAGCCAAAAGTAATGGCTCTTGACTGCTTCCACAATTTTCTGATATCCAGGGTTCCCAACATAAGGCACATTATGCATTTCCTTCAAAATCATAAGTTTCAAGTCCTCAACATTAGGTACATAAATTTTGTTCTTGTACAGAAGTATTCCATTAGCCTCTAATTTATAGTTTTCCACTTTCTGTGGCATCTCACCTTGTTGTAGCTTTGCTACCAAATCCCTATACTGCAAATTTGTATTTGTATCTTCCAAAATTGTTCTTTTAATATCAGTTCAGTACATGCTAATGGTTGTAGCATGTAATTCATGTACTCTCATGTTGAGTGCATTAGACACTTTATTCTCCTTCCCTTTGATATGCTTGATATCAAAATTGTACTCACATAGAAACTCCAACCACCTACTCTGCCTAGAATTCAAGGTTGTCTAATCAAACAAGTTCTTCAGACCTTTATGGTCTGTACTCAATTCAAACCTCCTTCCCATGAGATAATGACTCCATTTCTTTAGAGCATGTACTATGGCTTCCAAATCCAAATCATGAGTTGCATAGTTCCTTTCGTTCTCTTTCAAATTTATGGATTCATTACAGATTATGAATCCATTATGACTGAGGACTCCTCCTAGTCCTTCTTTGCATGCATTTGTACACACTACAAAGTCTTCATTCGGATCTGCAATCCTCAAGATTGGAGCACTGGTTAACAGTTGCTTCAATTGTTTGAAGCTTCTCTCAGAATCCTCTGTCCACTTAAACTTCTTCTCCTTCCTTTGTAAGGAAGTGATAGGGTTAGATATCCTCGAGAATCCTGCGGTAAACCTTTTGTAATAACCAACTAGACCTATAAAGGATCTGACTTCTTTGACATTCTTTGCTGCTGACCATTTTTTGATGGCCTCAATCTTCTCAGGATCTACAGCTATCCCATCCTTCGAAATAATATGCCCCAAGTAATGGATCTGCTCCTGATAAAACGAGCACTTTCTCAACTTGGAATATAGTTGGCTCTCTCTTAGAACCTGCAACACCATCGTCACATGTTGTTCATGATCTTCCTCCGACTTCCAGAATGTTATCCAAAGAGACTATGACAAACTTTTCTAGATAGTCCCTGAATACACCATTCATCAAGAACATAAAAACAATGGGTGGGTTCGATAAAAACAAAGGCAGTCTTTCTAATGTCTCCTAGTTAAAAATGGATAAACTTAATTATTTTGTTAAAATTTATAATTATATTTAATTAATAAAATTTGACAATAATTAAAAATCACTACACCATCTCATAAAAAAAAAGAATAAATTAAAATGAAACTTTGTCTGGCAAAAAAAAATACTAACAAAACAAAGAGACTAACTTGAAAAATTAACTTTGCCCACTTTTTAACTCACTACTACCTAGCAGTATTTCTTACAATTGATTGTCATAATTATGGAAGAGAAGTGAAATGGTTCTCTCTTTGTCTCCTTTTTCTAAATATATTTTTTTATTATCACAAATTTACAAATTTTTAAAAATAATTTGCCTTGCCTTGTCATGCCTCACCTTGCTCTGACTCACCATGCCATGCCATCCCATGCCTTGTCTTTCCATGCCATGCATTTCCTTTCCTTGAATTTACATACCTTCACATACCTTTAGATGCCTTTCCATGTTATGCCTAGACTTGTTATGTGATGCCTTGCATTATCTTTCCATGCGATGCCTTGCCATGCCCTTCCTTGCCTTGCCTTCCCATGCCATGCCTTGGCTTTCCAATATATTCCTTTTCAACTCATGAATTTCCTTTCCCTTCCATGCCATGTCATGCCTTACCTCATCATGTCATTCCTTTCCAGGTCATCCCTTACCATGCCTTTCCTTTCCATGCCATGCCATACCATTCCTTTCCTTGTCATGCCATGTCTTGCCTTGACATGCCATGCCATGCTTTGCCTTGGCATGCCATGTTGTTCCTTGCCTTACCATGCCATTCCATGCCATGTTGTTGGTTTAGTTCTTTCACTTCTTGGGCTTACCTAGGTTCAGATCTCAACAGGTTTCCAACAAAGCCTTAAAAAACTATCGACCCTCCTAGTAAACTAGAAGGAAACACTGTGCATAGGGTGCACAACACAATCTCACCCAAGATAAATTTATGGGTGAATGCAATGCTCAAGTGATTGCAATCTAGGAATGAGTGGGGATATGGGATTGTGTTATTTATTCTTCATACATTACCCTTATTATTGGTTTAAGTATTTCTAGGATTCATTCATCTTTTATCTGTATGCATGCATGTTCATAATTTTAGTTTAACGATTCATTCACAAGCTAATAATCATTAGAAAGTAGTCATTGATTAAAAATCACACATAACACAAAAATTTATTGTGGTTCACCCCCTCCTGGGGCTACATCCAAAAAGATATAGATCTATGCTCTTTTATTGATTCAACTACAAAGTCTTGTACTGTGCGCATTACATCTTTAGTATTACAATCAAGATGAGGGAAAGATCCCTCTTTGTGGTCGACTAGATCACACCAGGCTCGACAACATGTGACCTAACCTTCAAGAAATAGCTTATTCGACTCTTCTAAAGGACTCATTACCCTTAACAACATAAATCTTTCGTAATAACTCCAAGTACAACCCCCACCAAAACCCTATATCTCCTAGGTATTTGTTTATACTAGTTCATGGCTTATAGTCATTACAATCTTTGTCAAAAACCCTAACCATATCATGGTTAGGATTGCTTTCCTCTGCACCATGCTTTTTTCCTCTTGCATGATGCTTTCTTTCCACCTGTTGTGCGCACTCCAAAATTAGCTCATTTGTTTCTAACTTTAGTTATTTCCCATAAACAAATCCTTCTCCCAAAAACAAGACTCCTCCCAAAATAGACTTCCTTATCAAAATAGGCCCCCCAACACTGACATGTGGCTCATCACGAGCCACTCAGGTGGTGCTCTCTCCCTATATAGCCTTGTCCAAACTGTGGAAATTCCCTGCTAGTTCCTTTCCTTTTTCCTTCATCTCCATATCTTTTCCTATTAGCACTCCGACTGTCTGCGTTGTTATCTCCTCCTATATTATTGTTGCTCCCTATGATTGTGCATGTGCCATAATTGTATTCTCTTCCTCCATCTGTGAAATCATCTGTGTTGTTTGTTCTTGGAGGGGTTCCAATTGGGCTTGTCTTTCTTTCTTATTTGTCTGCTCTTTTTTCAACTCCATCTGAAGATTCTTTATTTTTTGAGTTCCCTTCAAGTGCTTTGTGATACTCATTGTTTTATGTCATTGCTTTAGCTCTTGTATGGAAGCATTGATTTTATCTACTTATTGGTCCCACTTTTGGATGATTTCATCTTCTGCTAGGATAGTCCTGATTTGTGTGGTTATGTCGAAAAACTCTTCTACTTGCCTTGCTTCTTTCGCCATCTCCGCTAGTATATGGAGTGTGGATTGTTATTCTATCTATTCTTGAACCTTCGGGGGAGTCGTAGGATTAAGATTTTCTTTGAGCTCCTCGATTTCCTACTTATATACATCAATTGTTTGTGAAATCATTTCGATCTTCTCCTTTGCACTCTTTTATGGTGCTTTCACGTTGTCTAGGATGCGATCATATACTGTTGTTAGTCCCTATTCTAGGTTATCTATGTGTTCTTTCTCCTCTTCTTTTTTTGAGGTCAGTTGGTCGCATTTAATTTGTAACATTTTGGCGACTCCTCTACCCACCTCCAATTTAGTTGCATCTGCATGGGCTCTAGATTGCACTTCTTCCATTATGTTGGACAGGAGTCCATATAGTGCCTTGATTGGTATTTTCACTATGAAGACTTCAAACTTCTCCAATTCCCCCATGGTTTTCTATGTAGTATCATGATCCATTCTGATCATTTGGTGAGTGACTGTGAATGTCTCTCTGCCTTGTACTACAAATTGTATTGTCTCCTCTCTTTCCTTCTACACAAGGGGTCATTATGTCTTTTCCTATTGATGCATTATGTCCTATGGTCCTACTTGACTCTATAGTTGTTGTAGAGTTTCATGGAATTCTATGAGCTTGGCCATGATCTATTCTCTTTGTGCCACTTCAATACAGTCCGTCTCTTTCCCCTTTCTTGGACCTTATCCGCGACGAATTCAACATCATCCTCTGTCAGAGTGATGATTGGGTCTTCCATGACATACTTCCTCTTTTTTCATGCCTCTTCTACCTATGTTGGCTTCCTTGTTCTTTGTGAGGGATACACCCACCTTGTTGTAACTTGGACACTCTCTTCACTAGCTTGTGATGTATCCCTCTTTCCGATATGTTGTTGGTTGTATGTCATTGTCGTTTTTGGTGTCCTCCTTCATATTTTTGGTACTTCACTACTTCCATATGGTTGATTCCATGCTGTAGCATTTCTAATGTTATTGGCTGGGATTTGTTTTTTTTTCTGAGGAACTTGCTTTAGCCTTATCCTTGGGATTGGAGGATTGTGTCATGGATGGCCTTGTTGTTGGTTTTTTTACTGCCAGCTTCCACTATGTAGGCCAGTCTTTAATGATCTAGTCAACTTCCTCTTTGGTGACACAATATTTCATTTTTATCCATGCCTTATTTATATCCCTTGCGGCTTGGACCCACATGTGGTGCCTGGATTCATTGAACCTAGCTATACCTTTCCTCTCTTGGATTACCTCCGTAAGTATGTTCCACACATTTGTTGTGCGCTATTGTATTTCCTCCAGCAACATTGCAAAAATTGTGTTATTGGCTTGTTGATTTTTATTGTCCTTATCCTCCTTGAGGGACTCATACTGGGCCACGTAGCATTTTCCTTTCCTATCCAGGAAAGATGAAAAATTTGGCTCCTACCATCCTACCAAATATATAAGAATGATAATCCAGGAGTAATGGAACTTGGTTCCATTATCTTGTGCATCTCTACAATCCACCAAAAATTGGTTCAACGGGTATGGTGCCCAACTGAACATCACTCCCTTCACACTATAACTCCTTCTAGAGATTCTTATTTTATGCATTTCCTAAGTATCTTGCAATCCATAATCTTTTTGGAAAAACTCGTCACATTGTCGTTAATATCCTTGATAAAAATGCCTATGTTTCCCCGACAGGTGCCAAACTATGATTTGACTAGCTCAATGATTTCGTTCTCACATGCCTTATTATCCAAGTACTGCTCTAGATGTGTGCCAACTGTAAGTAGTCCCGTGATCTTGGCAATCAGTGACACATCCAGTTGTACGGAACTATCCATCCAAAGGATGCCTCCATGTACACGCATGGCTAGTCTTTTGACGCAGATCCTGACATTTTTACCTTGCCTGAAGTGTGGTATGTCTAGCAGGTTCATTATGCCAGAGTTGTACAACCTCGTTATCCACTGTGCAGGCTCCATTATCAGTTTTCCTAGGGGTCTAATTTCCCTTATGTTCACTAAGTAAGTCTCTTCAGCCAAATATGGGAATTTTCATACATCTCTCACATCATGGTCTGAGTACGTAAGTTTTTGTATCTTTCCCAACATATTGTCCACATTAACCACTGTGTTTGGGAGATATGGGAGTGTGATGTCCATGGCATCATATGCCTTTCTTTTGTGACCAATAACAAATGGTCCTGCCTCTTCTATTTCTGAGTCCTCTTCTTCCCTCTCGGAGTCTGGTCAGTCAGTGATATCCTCGACCAACACCTCCTCTCCTTCATGGCTCTGTCATTGACCCATATTTTCATTAAGTTTCGTAGAATTTTAGGGTGAGGGTGAGGGATACTATTGCGAGCCCTAGAACTCTTACCTACTTATTGTTGCAACACTTTCGATGTTTAATCTTCAACTTGTGTCGAGTTGATAGATTATGTATCCAAAGTGCTGACATATTCCAGTTCAACCATGTTCTCGGGCGGTCTCATTCTTTCCTTACGCCATTGGCCCTGTTGGGTAACCCGCACATATTGGCTTGGAGTGCCAAAATTTGGTGGGGTCATATTTTGTCCAATTCGCACACTCACTTTCTTCATAAAGTTCTAGCTAAGGCACACACTTTGTATCTCGCTCGTTGCTAAAAAATCGTTAAGTGTTGAAAGAATGCATGCATTTCACACTTTATAGACCTGGGCGTAGTTGTTTTTCACTTTTTGCATGCATTTGTGTTGAGTCAAATTTTCCATGTGCATTGTCTTCTGATGTTTGTCGTGGTAATTGCTGCACGCAAAAAATTTTCTCACTTTCCTATGGTTCAGTCAACTTCTGCCTCTTTTTGTGTTTTTATTCTTTTCCTATTTTTGTATTCCTTTTTTATTCTTTTTCCCCTTTTTACTTCCATTTATCATTTTTTTGTCCTAATCTCTACTATAAGACACTATATACATGCCTATCCTACTGCGTTGTAAATTTTAAGGGTTAGTAAGTCGATTGTCCTTATACAGTTTTAGTCAACTACCGTTAATCATTCCTTTTAGTTTTGTTCCTCCCAAGTATTTTATTTTCACAGATCCCCAATCTGTGATAGTATTTGCTTCATATGACCCATGGGCCAATGCATTCTAAACTTACTAGGGTGTTGGAAACATTTTCTATCATAGAGAAGAACTAGGTCTCCTTCCTTACGTCTCTTCTTTTTAATATGTCTGTCATGTCAGGATTTGTCTCTTGCTTTCAGTACTTCCTGGTGAAATCCTTCCATAATCATGTCCTCTTCCATTTCCATTAGTTGACTTAACCTCTTCTGTACTGGGACTCTTTCTGTCAAGTTGGTAATTGTTGCTACGGGCAAACTGGGTACCAAAGATTCTAATGGTGCCACTGCTTCCTTCCCATACACAAATATAAATGGTGTCTTCCCTGTCAATTTCTTGCATGTGATCCTATATTACCATAGTACTACTGGTATTTTCAAGTCCCAATCATCCATCTTGACATTGCAGATCTTAGTCAAAGAATTTTCCAAGATTTTATTGAATGCTTTTACTATTCCATTTTCCTAAGGATGATATGGTGTACTCTCCTGGTGATAGAATTCAAAATCCTCAATCATATCCCTCATTGTATTATTAATAAAATGAGTGCCTTGGTCACTCATTAAAATCCTAGGACATCGAAAGATGTTGATCACTTGCTAAAATAAGAAGTGTGTTTTTATCTCTACAGTACAATCTTTTCCCGGTGTTTCTTCTGCCCATCTTGTTAAGTATTCAGTCATGGTAATCATATATCTAGCTACTGACCTTTTTCCTGTTTGATTGATAGGTCCAACAAAATCTATTTCCAATTTTTCAAATACCTGCAGAGTCACTTGTGGTCTTAGGAGCATCTCATCCCTTATGTTGGGTTTTCCAACCCTTTGATAGACATCAAATTTTTGGCAGTATTCCTTGCCATATTTATGGACTGTTGGCCACCATAATCCTACGTGCAATACCTTATGCATGGTATCTTTTCCGAAATAGTGTCCTCCAGCTATACCTTCATGAGATTCTACTAAAATTTTGTGGCTTTCATGTTCCAATACACATGTTCTAAAAATGTTATTTGCATCCATATTATATAAATGTCTTGCAATGAGTTGATAGTATGTAACTCTGACTACCAGATTTTTCTTCTGCGCAGTGCTAAAGTCCTATTGTGCAACCCATGTACTTAAGTATTCAATAATATCAGCAAAGTTTTCATCAACTACCTGTAATGAAAATAATTGTGCATTAGTGAAGTTATATTCCAAGTTAGTAGGTTCTTCTCCATTAGTTACCCTTGACAGGTGATCATGTCCTACATTCAACATCCCTAGTTTGACTATCACTTCGAAATCAAATTCTTGGAATAATAATAGCCATCGACAAATCCTCCCCCCCAACACTAGCTTGTGGACTAGATATTTTGCGACAGAATGGTCTGTGAACATTTTAATGTGTTTACCCAGTAAATATTTCCTGAATTTATGAATTTCAAATACCATGGACATGCCTTTTCTTTATGTGGTGTTATAATTTTTCTCATATTCTGACAACTGTATGCTTGCAAAGGCTATAGGGTGGTCTAACTCCCATGCTCCTAGGTGGGACAAAATTTCTCCAAGTGATATGGATGATGCATCTGCGTGCACATGAAATGTCTTTTCCCAATATGGAAATACTAATATAGATTTTGTCACCATATTTTCCTTTAGAGTGTCCAATACTAGTTGACAGTTCTCATTCCATTGAAATATGGTGTCCTTCTTTAACAATTTTCCATTGGTGTAGTAATCTATGCATACCCCTTTATAAACTTCATGTAATAGCCTATATGTCCTAGTGTTTCCCTTAACTAGAACACTTACTTTGGTGGTTGTAAATTCACAATGACAACAATCTTATCAAGGTCCACTAGTAAACCTTGTTTACACAGTATATGTCCCAACAATATTCCAAAAGGTGTACCAAAAATATATTTCTTGATATTTAATGATATATGACATTGCATGTATCTTTCCAACATTAGTCTTAACACTTCTACATGGTCCTTTAAAAGACTATATACATTCCAGTCATCCAGATATACTTCTAGAAGTTGATGTATGAATTCCTTAAAATAAGCTATGGCTACTCTTGAAAAAATGGTTGGTGCATTTTTCAACCCAAATGGCATGACTCTATATTGGTAGGATCCACATTCTATATCAAAAGTATTCTTATACCTATCCTCTGGAGCTATTTTAATATGATGGTAACCTGAAAATCCATATGTAAATGAATATGCTTCCTGGCATCCCACATTCTCTAAGATCTCATCTATACAAGGATTTTGGAAAGGGTAATCTAAGAAAGCATCATTGATTTTCCTCATATCTACACAAATCCTTATCCCCCCTTGTTTCTTTTCTTGGACTAACATAGGAATTATCCATTCATATTCCTCTACTAGTTCTATAATACCAACATCCAACATTCGATCAAATTTTTCTTTTACTTTCTTATTATACACCGGATTAAGTGTGTAATGTATTTTCCTAATAGGTCTAGCCTCAGGTTTAAGGGATATTTTCATCTCGCCTAGCTCCCTTTACATGCATTTCATCTTTGTAAAGGTTGTTGGAAATAGCTCACTGTATTCGCACAATAACTATGTTATTCTTTCTACTATTAGCTCATCCCAATAGTCTCCAATACTTGCCATTTTAGGATTTTCATTCATCCCAGTGTTGAATTTATTAACTTTGATTGGTGCAACAAACACATATGAATCCATAGATGGACCTTCCACCTCTCTTTCTCCTTCAATCTTTAATATTCCAGATATAAAATGTATGCAAAACAGAAATAAAATGCTAGTAATGGTAGAATAACAACAATATAACCAGAACATTCACCACAATAACACTGAAATGATATAAGAATAACAATAGAAATATCACTTTGAATCTGAAAGCAATGTTCACGAGCCTCTTGGAGGGGGAAACATCTAGTTGAGCAGAGCTCTATTACAATAATATCCAAGCTAGGGTTCTCATACCCTCGACTCCTATTTATTCTATTTTATTGAAAGGCCTTATTAATATTGTCATTTATTACATATGAATATATTGTTCTACCTATGTGTGGGTTAGGACCCTAACACAATCTCCGTGATCTGAATGTTGCATGAATCATCTTCATATAGTGCTTGTTCTTCCACATGATAGCATGAAAGTAACTCTTTGACTATCTTTATTTTCTGTTGTTGATATTCTGTCATGATTTCAACCTCTGGTTCATCAATAAATAGCATTCCCCGTATCAGCTTCAGCGCTGAGTCAATTTTGGGGTTCTCATGTTCAAATGAGAAAGTTACTACAAAATTCTATAGTAATCTTGTTCATTTTGTAGTGCCTCTGTGCATATCCTAATCTATATACGAGTTCCCTGGGATTCCTTCCAATGTATAGATAAAGTGATGAGGAAATTCCTTTGTTGGTGTCACCCTCTATTGTGTCTTGGACTTCTCCAAGTGTTCTCTTGGTGTTCCTTGTCCATCATACCTCTGCATTTTATCGCTTCCCTGTTCTGTGCCAAATCTAATGTGTAGTAGTTATTTACATTGATACTAGTACTAAATTGTTTCTTTGTGCGCACCGCACCATCTTGTAGGTGTTACCTTAAGTGTGATGTCTAGGGATAAGATCCTCTGATTTTCTAACACTCCCTCTTCATATTTTGTCATAAATTCCTGTAAGTCATTTAACCCATGAAAACTGGGTGGTTCTCTTATCTCTATACCAACCCATCTTACTATGTGATCTATTTTTGCACACCTCCATGTGGAAATGTCATGTAATCGTTGTTTCTAATTCTCCAAACCCGTGTCTGAGTCAGAATCACATGATGTAATGCTTCTCCAAATAAGTACCCCATCTGCATTTGGGTTAACATAATCCTCTTGATGTGCGGTGGTTCTATACAACTTATCTATTTCTTCCAAATCTAAACAAGTGACCTCTACAAAAATATCTCCTTCTAAAGGATCGAGTGGTGCAATGACTATATTCGCTTGATTCAAAATTCATTTTTCATGTCTTCATGTTCATTATAGCCTAGTTATCAAATGTCCAATCCAATCCAATAAATGTTGGGTAAGGTGTTGTGCCATCTACTATCTCTATCACTTCAAATTATGCCATAGTGCGCACTCCATCCAAATCTATTTTCAAACCTTTAAGTCTTCCAATAGGTAACACCCTATGTTTATTTGCTAGTTTCAACTAGACAAGTGAATAGCCTAAGGTAGGTTCCCCCATACACTACCATGTTTTCTTAGATAAGACATTTACATCAGAGCCTAAGCCTAGTATAATATCTCCCATGTTGAAGTCCCCAATATTAGAATTTAGTCTGAATTCCCTACTTGTCCTTCTTCTTGTATTAAGATGATTGATTGTTTTCTACTCTAAATTTCCTTCTACCTGTGTGTTGCATATTTCTAGTAGATTTTGTAATATCCTAACAAATGATGGATCCTTCAATAACTAGGATTACAAAAAACGTTTTACGGTAATTACTTTCTCTACAGGTTTTCCTTTACTGGTATGGTCCATTGAGAAGGGAATCTCATACATTGGTGGGTTCTGAGTTTGTTTCATGACTAATGTAGATGCAACATTCTATTTGATAAATTCTTGTCTAGCCTACTTAAATATTTCCTTTTCTTTTCACGCATCAAACTGCTTATGTGGCTCTGTGTTATTCTTAACCCATTGGTCTTGATGTGGATATCATGTTACTGCATCAATTCCTGTCTTGGCTCCTCCTCGAGTGACTATATCGATGTGTCTCCCATCATCCCTGGCTTCTCCATAAATCAATTGGACATTCTGGTTGTTCTAGTTTTATTTTTCCTGGATCTTCCCCAAGAGTGTTGGACAACATTTTGTATCATGATCTTTGGTGTGACAGTACATACATGTCGTTGGTGGGAGTGGACAATCCTGTGCATAATTTCCCGGTTGTTGGAAGTTGTGGAACACTATTGTTCCTCTGCCTCATCCAAATTGTAACGTCCCTGGCCATCAACCCCACTTCCGAGAATTAACGAAATTAACGACAATTCATTCATTGCAACATGATACATGATAATATTATAAGCATAAAAAACATGCATTTTAATTGAAATTAAACACACAATGATACTTATCTTTGAAACTATAGTAACTCCACCAACTACGTGTAGATCTTCCATGAACCTCCCAGCCTTAGACTGCATTTCTCATCACTCTCAGCAGTGGGTCACCCCTGAGCTAGGACTAAGCTCCACCCAAGGCAAGGGAATCCTAGACTAGATTGAGGTTATAGGAAAACTACACAATACAACCAAAAGGATTCTCTCCAGGAGACTTCTTATGCCCACTACTCATGAACTTTCATTCCCCACATGCATGTTCCACCCATGAGTATACACCTTCACAAGAACAGTCCATCGGTGCTTCACCTCCCTCTCCGAGTCTCGGTAACAGGCCCAATCAGGAATTCTCATAGCTTTGTAGCTAGTGCTGGAATATCTCTGGAAGAAAATTACTTCCCAGCAGACTCTCTCACCTAGAGAGAGTTGCTAACAAGCCTAACAACCTGCCTCTTCTACCACGGTCCTGAAAACCCTCTTCTTCAACTAGTTTCAGCCCAATTCCCACAAGGTGAGGATAACATCAATCAACAACTGGTCAATTCCACTCAAGAAACAGAGAAGGAAACAACCCAAAGATAGTTCAGGTATGGACTCAAATCTATAAGAGCGTATAGACTAGGCTCATAGAACA